>PNEQ01003004.1:0-79848 GCA_003012365.1 Medauroidea extradentata | reverse complement strand
TGTTATAATAGTCTTCAAACCCACATCAAATGCTGGTTG
Organism: Medauroidea extradentata; assembly: GCA_003012365.1. Classification (NCBI taxonomy): domain Eukaryota; kingdom Metazoa; phylum Arthropoda; class Insecta; order Phasmatodea; family Phasmatidae; genus Medauroidea; species Medauroidea extradentata. The sequence goes on along the minus strand of PNEQ01003004.1, from coordinate 79,809 downwards.
ATACCTTCAGCCATTACTAAAAGAACAGGGGTGGCCACCCTCTAAGTGGAGTAAACGTTTGTGCCATCGGGATACGATGTTTTATTGAGTAATGCGAGCTTTGTAATAAAAATGGTCCTCTTATTGCAACTGTCTAGGGCTCATAGTTTTCGTGAAAAATACACTTGAAGCTTTGGCTGAAGTGATAGAGTACCAGGAGAGCATAGGCAATACTGCGTACATTGTGTTTGGGAAATGCTCAATTGCTCTATCCAAAATGGGTTAGAAAACATTACATACGAAAAATATCGTACAGTAACTTGTAAGGGAGATATCCACCCTTACAAAGCGACGTTTTACCGAACAAAAATTAAATCCAACAGACAGTAAGAAAGGTATTGTGAATGATTATATTGATCGTAAGTTTTTTCACAGCCACTATTGTGTTGTACAACTTCGAGAAAAACGAGGGGGTGGTACGGTCCTATCAATGTGTGTGTGTGTGTGTGTAACATGTAGGTATTTTGTATTGCTTTTCAAAGATGTAATTACAAATGCATAATAAAGTCACCTTCACGCAACATGTTTATATGAATTATTGAGAAGAAACACATGTGAGAGTGCACTTTATTGCCCGTAATACCATGCAAGACGTGAACTTAAGTCGTGCAAGTAATAAGTAACTGAAATATCAATTTATAATCTTTTTAACATTAGTTGGCAGTTAATTTATAGTAAAATGTATTTAATGTTATGACTTTTATTATACAAACAATTGGGTTATGAAAATTTATATAACGGTTTAGAATTTATCCAAAGACACGTAAAATATTTAAGTATGTGTGTTATATTGTTTTTTAAATGTTATCTACAATGGATTTAAACAAATGCATCGTTACGTTTGTAATCAGTTTTCACTAACGCATTTATTTCATCAAAATTGAAGATTATTTACACATTTTGCCTTGTTCGTGGTATGAACGTTGTATCAAGTGAGTGTGTCTATACTTGCGACAATATATCGTGCTGTGTTTGTAGTCTAACTTTTCACCCATCGCAGTAATTGTAGCTTATATACAGAACTTGTTCGTAGGCTGTTTCAAGAACGTAATTTATTCGTGATAAGAAGGGCGAGTTGCATCCTGGTACGCAGAAGAGCTTTCTCAGTTTCACAGGTTCCTATTAGCGGAGAAGAGAGCAAGAGAGGATAGTATTGGCACAGAAGTAAAATTAAACCGCTACTTTACATAATGCAAGTAAGAGACATTCCTGAAGCGATACAGGTCTGGATAAAAAAAAACTCGACTCAGCCATCATGTATGCAATTTTTCCTTTCCCAATTTTCTCTACCAACAACCGATAACCATTGATCATCATGTTCTTATCACTCTCCTAAATACAGACTGAGAAAGGAGGTTTAAGCTCAAGATATCCATTAGATATGATATAACTTTAAAATTTTTACTAGGCTTTTTAGTTACTTTTAACAAGTTCGTAACACTATCAAAATAATACACACACGTGTCAGAAGTATTTTGTTGTATGAAGAACAGTTTTGAAGTGTGGACAATTTTTATATGATTTAGTAAAAGGATGATTTTTTAATCGTGTCTTATCTTAATTGGAATACAATACAATTTCACAAGAATAATGTTAAACAATGCCAGGAGTGCTTTTGAACTAGTAGTCACAATATTGCGGAAGGAAAAGATACACATAGGGTGTAGAAATTCATTTTTACTAACCTAGAGAAAAAGGTTTGGTACCATTACACTTAAAAGTGTGAATAATGTTTTTTTTTTTTTTTTTTTTTTCATGAAAGGATGTAGCTAATTTTCAACATTTTTACAGTTATTGCAGGATTATTTTGACAGTGCGACATAATAGCAAGCGTATTTACATTGCACTCCACAGGGAACTAGGTGTACGTAGGAAGTTTCCTGTACACTAAGCGGGTTTACGCCATTTATGTTTCAAACATACAGGTTCGCAAAACTGTATTTACGGAAAAAAATTTTAACATAAAGTGAACGGTTCGATTGTTGCGAGTTGACAATATGAGTTTTACCGATCCCAGTAAAGTACTAGACATAAACTCAACTGGTTAACCCCAAATACGATTTGTGTGTCTGAAAATTCGCATTGACGGTAAGGAGGGATGGGAAGAGGATGTGAATTATAAATGGACTATGCGCTTAGGAATTCCACATTCAGCCCTATGGTTTAAATACGACGTAATTAATAGTCAGTTACAGTATATCCTGCATTATTTCGCTACCCCGTGTAATTGGTACAACGGGAATGGGTGTCGAGACTAACACGTTTTACGATTAATACTTTCAAACCGATAAAATAATAATTACAATTAAAGGTTTGAATATGTCGCAGAAGCAAATAGTCGCCGAGATCGATGTTTAGTTAAGAATTATTCTGGACACACGCCATTGCAGCAAATGTGTGCCGCAGAAAACCAGAGAATACACACAAACTAACAAGTAAACATAGAAATTATTTTTGTCTGCAACTGGCAAAAATAGGACAACATACGCAATTCCGCAAGGAATTAAGTCGTTGAGTTAAAAACAACAAAATGAAAAATTGAATTGACAACGAACGAGCACCCAGGCACAGAAAACTAAAAACTAAAAAACTCAGATTATACCACAAAAGGAATTCCGTCAGTAAGCAGCGAAGGGACGGAACAAGACAAATATAATTACAACGACAAACAGAAAAACAAAAGGAACGACAAAATAGCTGGTTGCAGACGACTTAACAGAAACACAGACACCTTGAGAAAAGCGAACGAACGCAATTGACACAACTGTGAACAGTAAAACAATTAAAACACAGAATAGTCTCCTTGCAACGAAACAAATTGTGACGTTTCGGGGACTGTTTGTCGTTGCAATTATACTTATCTTTGTTACTTACTGACTGAATTTTTTTTTTGTGGTATAATCTGAGTTATCAATTTTTTTTATTGGTTTTTATGTATCTGGGTGCTCGTTTGTGTCGATTCAGTTTCTTGTTTCGTTTCTTGTAACTCACTGACTGAATTCCTTGCGGAATTCCGTATATTTTCCTATTATTGCCAATTTTAAACCGAAATCATTTTGGTTCTATACTTGTCTGTTTGTCCGTGTGTAAGCTTTGGTTTTCTATGGAACACCACTTGCTGCAATGGTGTATGTCCAAAATAGTTATTTGGTTTGTAGCTTGGCCCCTTTGCAAAAATCGTTTGAAAATAACCTCGGATTTTAGTTTAGGAATATTGATATTCTCTATTGTAATAAAACATGGACGTATTTACGAATAAAAACAAATGAAAACAATTAACCTATCATTAATGGAGACGTAATCATGTAAATTAACGTCCATACCCTGTACCCTGTAACAGACATGCTTGTTCGGCGATGATGTCATACCGCAGCTACTAAACTTCAAACACTATAAGAAAATATACATGAAACTGTTTTTCTGATTTTAAAAAATACAGCACGCATATTAGAAACATGCGATTTTGAGGATTGTCAATAGGCTATGTCTAAAAACGGAATTTTTAGACTCTTCTATAAAAAAAAATATGTGTGTCACAATATATAGAGACGGAGAAGTATTCCTTCGACTCTACACAATACGTTTCACAAATACACTTTCGGGAATCCACTAAAAAATTTCTTATAATAAGAGCAGCTTAAACACTGCAATCCAGTTAAGTGCTCTGTGCACAAAGGCAGTTAGTTACTTGTCTTGACTTTTCCCAGTGTCTTCGAAAGATGAAACGAGAGTAGCAATGACTTCTGTCAAGATGTATTGTTATATTGATGTCTCTGGTCAAAATATTTTGTCGCATTAATATAAATCGCAATCCGAGGTGCTGCCTACAATGAAATTAATCAGTTATATGAATCAAATACATTTATTTTGGCTGGCATTTTACATTAGGCATGAAACTACAACTAATATTTTATTCGCTGCCAACAATACGACACGCGTATCGGTAAGCGAATAGAATAATACGTTTACTGTCGCGAGCAAGAAATAATTGGTACCACAGTGCGTTGTATATGTAATTGTATTTTTTAGGCACAACACTTTCATCCGTACATTTCTATAAATTAATTAAATCACAATGGCATTTTTCATAATATTTTTTAACTAAAAATTCGGTCGTAGATACGTATGCATAAAAAAAAAAATTCCAGTGTCACTACTAGCTGAAAAAACACGTGATAGCGAGAGACAATAAAGCTATGAAACCTTTTTTCACTAGTATCTGGAAATTGAGACCGTGATAAAATGCCATATGACATAAATACAAGGTTTTTCATACTTAATAAATACATTTAATACATCACGAGCATTGGCTGGAAACAGACACTGCTGTTACTTCCGCCAGTTGAACCGCCAACTAACGTAACATGTTTTTAGGGACAATACGCAACAGCAAGTATGAAGTGTAGAAGAAAAGTTAGTGTACTTGGACATAACCATATCGTGGTCTTAATGTTACAACTAGATAACTGGGTAGCTGGTTAAATCCAACAGGAAAACTTGAAAATTGCTTTTGCTATATACATAGCTATATGTTTAAATGCAAATTTGGGTTGCATCAATACTCCTAACTAACACATTTATAAATGCATACACATCAAAAGGAATAATCATAAGAGTATTGTAGACATCTGCAGATGACTCAAACTTGAAACAGTTAAGTTACCCAGTTCTTGCACTAAGCTGACGATATTATAATCACGGCGAGTGTTGTGCTTGTTTATAGGATTTAGAAAATAAACGGTAGTTTGTTTTCAAAATTATTTCATGCAAGGCTGATCAGAAAGAATTAAATAGTTCTTTGTTTGCAGATTATTTTATCTCTAATGGGAAACAAAATTTTACTTTGGGGAGAAATTCGTTTTAGATGGCAAATAGTAAACAATAATACATTTGGACATGAATATGTGTCTTGTTTATTTGTTAGTCAAAATTATAGTATTTATAATGTAGAATTTTTGAATAGGTGTACTCGTTACGTGTTATGATTGGACGGTGTTATGCATCAATAGACTAAGCGACAATTACTAGTTCGGTACAAAATATTTGTCTTCTTTGAAGCGGTCATATAAAAAAATGCTATACTGCTTTGCTCTGTGGTTACGAATATTGCATTTATAGGGTTAATATACTTTTTGTAAGACTGTTTTAAATTCGAAAAACTTACAGCATAGCCTAGTCTTGCATATCAGCAACAAAGTGATTAAGAAAAAATAAACACAACGACTTTTTAGTGTCACTCAGTGCAGCTTAGGTGTTCTTCTTCGCGTACCTCAGCACAGAGGCTGGTTGGAACCTCAGGGGAAGACACCTGAGGTGCGACAAGGCTAGGATGATGCAGGGGTGGCTCGTCATTGTCTTACTCAGTATGGGGTGGTTGAGGGGACGATACAGTACAACACCCACCTGACCGGGAATCAAACAAGGGACCCTTGACTAACCAGTCAGCAACGATAACCACTGGGCCAAGTAGTCAGGCACGCAGCTTTAAAAACTCGAAAATAAAAGTGACCTACTCGGAGTGTGAAACCAAGTGACTGGTGACTTTGCCTCTTTGTTGCCTACATTATGCATTAACCTTTCTTGTGAGAGCTAGGGAGCATGACTTTGAACAACTTATTTTTGTTGTAATATTAAAATAAATTAAACTATTGCAGAAAAGACCGATCGTTATTGTAAAAACCAGTATCTTGACAGGCTAGTCTTGAATACAACTAGAGAATAAGAAACAGGTTAAAATAACCAAGATATTGGATTTTTAAAGTTATAATGATGACAACACGAAGTTACCAGTATAACTGATAAGCCTACTTTCCTCAAAGTGGGTGCAAATTAACCTTGAATGTTAAAATAATTTTTGTACATCTAGGAATATAAAATAGTAATGAAAATAATTTATTCGTATGATAATCGAAATATACAAACGATAAGTCAGTTTGCCAAGTAATATACACGTACCCAGTTTGATCAAATTAAGGAAACATTTTTCGGAAGTGTCTTTCCATCATGAAGATAAAAAATGGCTACAGTTGTCAAAATATTACCAACGGATGAACGTTATATACAAAACTCCAGTCAACTAAGTAGAATATGCGTACACAGATCAATGAACTTCGCAAAAATATTTCCCCAAATGTGTTATATTATGCAAAAAAAATGAAATGGTCGCCAATACGAAAACATGAACACGTGATTAAAGTGATAAACAAAAGTCAAGTCAGCTTTGTGTGTAGTGTGGTGAAGTTCTGAGATACTGCACGATCCAAAAACATGGCTGCTCTCAATACAGAGGAGTAATACAGGCGATTGCAACATCGTAAGGACGCATGTCATTGTTTGTCTTGTGTTCAGGCCACTGGAAGAAACCGCTCCGGCACTTTACAGCTTAGTGATACGTAGAACGTAAGAGCCCCTAAATTAATGCAATTTAGTGTTATCAGAAACGCTCTTCCCCTCCAAATAATACAGCTGACCATTATAAAGACAGCCGTTTTTATAAATGCACTCCGTTAAGAGCATTGTTTCGGAGTTACATAAAACGTCACAGTAAACTAAAAAAGCAAAATGAATACCCAGTATTAGGCCTATTGTTGCCAACAAACTTCATTAAAGTAAACAAAAATAGAACTCATAGCACAAACAAAAAAATTCTGGTACGAAATACAGTCGTGGCAAACAAAAAGACGGCACAAAACCAAAAAGAGTTCCAGTAAAACAACAAAACCATATATAAGAAAAATGGTCGCAATAATAGACGTTGCCAGCGAAGACAACACAAATGAGAATGTGAGAGATTCCGGTCAGCGCTCGACATCGAGGTCCTTAGTGCTGGTGAGTGGTGAAATAATGAGAATATGGAGCAGAGCCGGAATTGGTGAGAGGCGGGGAATACGGGGATATCCCCGAGAAAATCCGCCTACCAGCGGCATTGTGCGACGGAAAGACTTCCACGTGTGAAAATCCGGGGACTGACACCGCCGGGAATCGAACCCGATTCACTTGTTGGGTGGCGAATGGTCTGACCATTTGACCACCGCATCCTCGAAAACAAATGACAAGAGACTAGAATTGATGTTACCACATACATCAGTGCAACAAAAACCGGGGCGACAAGTATAGTAGGTTTCCTTCGTCGACAAATGATAACTCGTATCGCGAACTTAATTATAAAACAAAACTATTATCTACTATAATCAAATATATCTAGTCCTTCAGACAATGCTTCTCATTGCCAGATGTTTTCGGGATAGACCATTTCCTTCACTCCTTTGTTACGGCGCTGCACCATACTCAACAGCGCTGAAAACGACATGTTATTTCAAACCTTCCCTCTAACTATCGCGTACATAGGATCAACTAAGCTTAAAATGGCATCTACTATTCTTTAAATGCTTAACATGTCCTCTCTGGGAAGCTAAACCACTTGGTGTTGGCAATACAAATTTGAACTCTGGAGCAGTATAGGCGTACATGTCGGCCATAATTTTTCTTAAGAAGGTGCACAACGTGTGCGATTATTACCACATGTAGTATAATCAGCTTATCTGTTCAAAATTTTCATTCAGAAGTCAAAACCCTTAAAATTTTGGTTTATTGTTCATTGCCTACTGGAGAATTAACATTAATACATACTTTACTAAATACAATTGTATTAATGTTATACTTTCTGCCCGTTTAGAAGTTCTTTGTGGTTATTTAGAAGTGTCCACAGCGCAGTACGTCTTGATGTAATTATGTTTCTTCCTTTTCAACTAAGTTATGTTTGCTTCTTTTTGCTACTACGTGTAATTTCAGTTGTACCTGGGGTTGTCAGTATGTTTTATATGTCATAATTTTACACTTACACTATATAATAGTTTATCACTTACTAATTTATTTGATAATATTCCAGCCTTCTCACTTTTGGCTATTGAAGTGCGGCGCCCAAAATAGAAGATGGATTCCGGCAAGAAGACGGCTCGACCACCCAATCCCCGAGCAACTGCAAATCCATTGTCAGCGTTCTTGTTCATGTAAGCTGATACATGTTTCAATTTGATCAATGTTCAGTTTTATCTGGATGTGTATACCAGATAATGTTAAACAAGCAGTAGTGTATTACACGTTTACCTCTAACGTAGCTATCATATGTGCATTTTACATGAATATGTGGTTAATATATGGCCAAAGAGTCTGTATAAATGAATTTATATTTAAATGTACCGACTAATTTTATAGTTTTAAGGCTATAGTTACTTATATTCCTATTTAAAGTTTAATCTGTACATTTCTTCTGGTTAAAACATAAATCTTTATCTAACGTTAAGATGGGCATATACAGAAGCACCGACGATTAGGACTGTTTTAAGGGAATACTAGTACATGTTAGATAATATAAACTGAATATACATCAGTTGCCATAAAATTACCTTGTTCTCTAATCAGTAATCTTGAATGTGGGTGTAAATGTAGATAGATAGTTGCTACACAAATAAATCAAGTTTATGGGTTGGTACATTTGCAAACATCAAACGAATGAGCTGCGTCGCTCTTCGCATTACTTATATAACTATTTCATTAAATTGCCTAAATCCGCGTACTGCACTTAGAATTTTTACCGGCCTAAGAAATTACTTACCAGAGTTTTTAAACATAAATACGACTACACTAATGAACCTCATGTAACAGTTGCATATTTTTTGTACTGATGATTGAGAACTTATAACTTTCGATTCAAGGAGAACTGGTAGATGTAATTTAATTCTGTGGCTTTTAAATATGCCAAACTTTAAAAAAAAATCACAATATTGGTATTAACATGTTGGTGACTTCAGAACGTGACATTAACTGTTACTGGTGATATTGCAACCATCATGCTTTTCTCCAATTATGTTTGTATGGGTCCTTTCCGACCGATTCAAATGTGGCTGTTTTTATACAAGCAGCAAATTTTCTCAAAGTTCTCACTTTATATCTTCCTAATTCAATTCCATGGTCTCCGCACTTTAACTTGTCTTAACAACTAAGTGCTTCAAGCTTTCCGGGGAAGGTCAGATTATCTGTACGGGTAAAGCAGCTACGGACCTCATTTCATGAAAGTTTCACGTACCCTGACGCTCTGTCCGTGTGATTTTGCAGCTGGACGTGGAAGATATTCAGGAGAGGCATGAAGAAGGAGATGGAAGTGGAGGACCTCTATGAGCCGCTGAAAGAACACAAGTCAGACTACCTCGGCGACAGTTTCGAGAAGTAAGTCAGTTATGTTAAATTGTATGCCACGTTCCCTCCAGTTTTGTGTACTTACATTGTAACCGTATTGGAAGTACAGTAAGAGACATCACCAAATTTGACTTCTCGCCTAACAATCATGACAAAGAATCTTGGGTACCTGACGCTTGGACGACATTGTGACGTGTCACGCGCACACTTTTTTTTATGCGAAACCGCTTAAATGGTTCCTAATGTGATTATCTACGAATAGAGAACACAACACGAAAGTACACTTCTTAGTTTAAAAATTCAGCACTCTCGTTATAAACATGATTTTGGAGCCTCTGAAAATGACTAAACCGGTTTTTTTTTAAAGACAATTGTAATTCTGAATATACGGCGTGAATTCGTAAAGTGGAAAACGAGATGCGTGCATTGGCCTTCACTTCATACTATCAAAAAATATAATTTTTTGGTCTCCTCCCGAAGTCTTATAAGGAAAAGGGTACTACGCAAAACTTGTACGGTAGTTTAGCGCGCTGCGAGTAGAAGCGATATGTCTCTCGTCGAGCGTGGTACTCTGGATCTTATAGCTCTGGTGTTCCAAAGCGACAAACACGGTAATTTGAAACAGCTAAGAATACTCTTAACCAATACTCGTGACCATCATGGCTTCTAATTAAAGACTGGTGATTTTCGCGAAAAGTGTTTTGCCTCAGTTTGCTTCGGTACTTACGTGAACATCTGAAGCTCTGCTTCACGGTCAGTGATTGGACGTTTAAACTGTCACGAGTCGTGGGGTTCTACCAGCAAATCATAGACGTGTATTGTTGCAGTAACCTTACTGTGATTGGCTCAGTGAAATGAGGGTAGTCTCTTCATAAAGGCACTCTGCCCAGTAATCACGAATCATAACTGCAGGTGTGCACGTAAGGCAATGAAACATATTGGGGCAAAACTCTTTCCGTGAAAATCAGCAGTCCCTGCTTTTAAGACCTCACAGCGAAAACAAAGCTTTTTTTTTTTACTGACTGATGATCCAGTTAAGACATAACAAATATGTTCCTGCTCAGGTATCATACAGCGCACAACTATCGTTGAATAAAAGTAAAATATAAATATCGTATTGGTAGGTAGGGTACCTGAGGACCAGGTATACTCCTAGTACCACGAGGGTATACTACACCGTAGCACATATTTACCAACTGCACGCTCTCAGGCATATATGTACTCGTTCTTTCCCTGGAGGATATCATGAAGTGAGGCACGGCAATGGAGAGGTGCCGGAATAGTGACAGGGTTTTATGGCCCTTCAACAATAAGGTCTTAAGAGCTAGTTACGACGAAGTGAGGTGAAGCAATGCCTGAACCAGGATTTGAAAACTGGACATTTCCTACCGTAGACCAGCGACTAAAGGCCCCTTCACGCGATCATATACAATTTACTGAATTCAATTTCTTGAATTCAAATTATTGAACGGCACGACGATTCAAGAAATTAAATTCAATAAACATTGAAATGATCACTTGAAAATTTATCACAAGATTTGTAAACAAATGGTGTACAAAATAAATAATGTAGAAATTTTACAAATATCTACTAATCGTGCACGAAGCAAAAATATTTGGTTAAACCAATACAAAATTTCTCATAATTTTAATATTTTAAAAAAGAAATTGTGGATGTATTTTGTTTTTAAAGTGGTGTGATTTGTATATAGAACTCAAATATTGTGCTACTTGAATTTATAATGCCAGAAGAATCTATTATCTGGTTCAAGAAAATTTCAAACACATTCAAAATGAAAATCGTTGACGGAATTCACAACAATCAATAAATTGAAAGACTAAGTGGCCGTGGTTATGACGTCAGCATTGCGTCAAACGACTTTCAATATATTTAATTAAATAAACTTGACAGAAAATTGAAGCATAATTTGAATGTGTGAAAGGGCCTTAACCGAATACACTACGGAGACCATCATAGGCACCGGAACGATAGGGGTCGAAATGTATCCGAGAAAACCCGTTCGCCTGCGGCATTCTCAGGTACGATTGCAACATGCACATACCTATCTTGGGTTAGACTCCGTCGGAAATCTTACCTTGATCGCCTTGGTAAGAGGCTAGCGCGCTAGCAACGACTCTTAACGCGACCCTTTAAATCTTGTTTAGATGCCAGGTAATGAATCCGCTGATACTGTATTCTTATAGATGATCGTCAACCCTGTGTAGTCTTAATAATGCATTCACAATGACGCGACAGAAGGGTCTTGACGGCCACGACGTGAATGAAGTTATTGTTTAGTCAAATCGTATCACGACTTCAACTACGTTAGCACAGAAATAATCGAAAGCGCGACGCAGATTCCGAACAGATTTTTTTACCGAGAATTTTCGTCGTTGTGTCACGTCTGTCACGTCAATTACGGTACTATTAACTCAGTGTTACTATTTCCAATAAGTGGTGGCTCCCTTGAAACCTTTCTTCAAACACTTCAACCTTCAACAGAGACATACGATGACTATAATTATATTCAGACTTCTAATTATGTTTACTAAGGGTGAAGTAGTGTCCTCATTTTGTATTTATAGTTCTAATCTTTGTTTCCGTTTTATTTATGAAAATTAATTTTGGTTAGAGTATAAAATATGTACTAACGTATAATTTATGGCGTTACACACAATTTTATGCTACTATAAATTATTGGATTGTGGATACACGCCATTGCTCATGTTTTGCTGATCAAAACTTGGGTTGAAAAACAAAGTGACAAATAAATAAATAAAAAAACAAATAAATAGCAAGTATGCAATCCCAGAGGAAATATGTAAGTTTTTTTACTATATTTTTAAATTTTATTTTATATTTTAGACAGCAAGAATTCTAATGATAACTTACATAAAATTTAAAAAAATAATAAAAATATCTGATAGAATTCCTTTAAGATTCCTTTGTTCTGTTTATTTTGTGTTTTATGTCCTTTTCTGTGATTTTTACCTTGTCATTCAACACGAGTTTTGATAAACAAAACATGAGCAATGGCGTATGTCCACAATCCAATAAATTCTAATTGTAAACGCCCATTGCAACCAATTTTTAAACATTACGATTATATGCTAGTTCTGTAAAGACATCTGAAACCCGTAAAAGTAGTTAATCAGCATTCTAACATAACGTTTTTTCATGGTATATTAATGGAGAAATTCCATCAAAAATAACTTTGTGATTATATGAAGCCAGAATCTTAACAATAACACTTAAACATATTTTACTTCTATTAAATAAAATTGTTTTGACAGCTGTACTTCTTCCTTAAACTATATAGAATTCCTTACTCTGTTAATTGTATAAACATTTATACCATTGTTTTGCAATGCAAGTTGATTTTTATGACAACGTTGACGAATAAATGCATCAGCATAAGGACTGGCAATATAATAATCGTGAGGTTTTTATTTTCCTTGAAGGTTAGACTGGCATTTGGGAGGACCCACCGGTCCATATTCGGTTTCCATAGTTTCCCGAAATCGCTCCAGGTGACTTCTCAATAAAGGCCATGACCGTTTCCTCTACGAGTTCCTGTCTTAGTGTCAGGTTGTTTACCACCGTCTCTTATGATATAACTGATGACGAGAAGCAAATCCCACTTAACTATCTTTGAAAATTAGGATATTCGATAAACCTGCCTCTCTTTATTATTCTTTTACCGAAAACTGTTTTTAGTTACGGTATGTGAGCCAGGACTTCCGATGTGATTAACTGACTGTTTGGGATTCTGGCTTAAGGTAGCTGCCTGTACTGGCAGTGTGCAGATTTTCCGCAGATAACAATGAATGCCATAACCGCTCGACGTTTATGAGTATTTGTATGCTTAGGAAACATTATTAAAACATATTTACTACTGTATTCCGAATTGAGGTATTCTATTTGTCTCAACTGAATTTTTTCGACAGAACCTAACTGAAACTGGTGGTTTTCAGAAGTCTTATCCGTGTTACAAAGCGTGAAATACTTGCTCTGTGATATTCCGCAATAAAATGACAAGTAAACCCTGACTGACTCACACAGGAGAATTACCTACATGAAACTACACGCCAGTTCAGTGCCTTGAACGTGTCTTAGCCGCCCTTTTACTAACGCTTTTCTCTACCTATGACGTGCAAAACAACTTATGTCAAGCGGCCTCCTTAATCATTAACTGCTCCTGTTACAGTCGGGTTTCGTGGAATCCTATGTGGTATTTTTGGAATTGTGTCATGATTTATTCGACTGTTTCTCGCACAATACTCAAACTCATTGCGGTTGTGTCACTTTGTCATGTGTTCCAGATATTGGAAGAAACAAGTGGTAGACAAGAAGCGCCCTAGTCTGCTTAAAACACTCCTGAGTCACTACTTCTGGAAGTTTTCTTTGTTCGCGATTCCTATACTCGTCGCCGAACTGGTATTCAGGTAAGTTATATTCACTCGTTTTAGTGCAGAGAGTAAACTTATTATTTTGATTTATATAGTAGCGTGTTAAACTTGAGAACTTCGGGATAATAATAGTATTTCTAGCACATTATACACACAGATGAAGTTTTTTTTAAGTTGCACTTGGGAGTGTTCTGCTTGCTTAAACCGATATACTTAGCTATCATAGTTAGTGGAACCTTCAGAAATGTTTTATTTGTGCCATCCATACATTCTTGTCTGTGTCACTGTCAAATGTCATTCTCTAGCAAGGTAAAATTTAATGACCACTCTCACTACTATTTTTTTCATTAACGTTGATTACTTTTCAGAAAGCAACATTTGAGACATATATAGCTAAGCATACTTGTATCTGGGAAGGGTCATGTATACACTCTGTAAGAACTTTGTAGTGGATATCTATCTGATGCACTTAGTTTTCTAGGAAATGCGAGATACTGTACACTACAAATAACAAAATGGTTACAGCCATGCTCCGATTTCTTCAGCCTTACATAAAAAACCACTACCTCTTTGGTTCAGGAATCGCTGAAAAAGTCAATAGCATAGATAGACAATTTTGTGTGTCTGATCAAAATGCAGTCTACGTAAGTGATATCAGTACCTGCCATCTGCAAATTCTTAAATTTTTCGCTACAAGTTCCACACAATTATATTTATAAAAAATTCCCGTCTTACATGACACATATATTACCTTCTTATGCATTATCAAATTGTCACATCTTCACTATTCTTATTGGTTTTTGACTAGTATCCTTCCAGAGGAAGAAAGTCTTTTTTCTTCGGCTGGTCACAGACATGTTATCAGCAACAGTAGTCAAGCAATGCAACTGTATACAATGTAAGAAACCGTTTCCTCTGCCATGTCGAAGTTTTAACACAATATAACATTTGTAGACCAAATTAACTGCAGAAGTTTCACTATCCCGAAATTGCGGGGACTGATACCCCTTAAGATCTGAATTAACAAGGTTAGACATACGAGGTTTTTCAAAGTTTCATTCACCCTTTTGTTTCTAAGTTTCCTGCGTACAGTACTTCCAAAAGTCCTTATGGTACTCAGACAATAATTAATTATTAGATGGCATTAACTGTTTTTTTTTTTTTTTTACTTTCGTTAGTTATGTATACAACTTTAATCTCTGTACTACAATTTTATCACGTGAATCTTATCTGTGTTATTGTTCTAAAATTCTATATGAAAAATTGATATCAACTAATTTTATTAATACTATTTTATAGTTATTATTTCAGTTTTATATAATAGTAAAACCCGTTTCTTTATCAAAGTATAAAAATCACGTCAAAAATAATTTTATTACATGCTTTATAGTCTTAGGATGTATCATAGTAGCAATTTTCATCTCAATGCTTATTACAAATCATAAAACAAGTAAACGAGTTGTATTCATGAATATAGGTCTAGTTATTTCTGCTTGGTTATACTTTCAAATATTGCCTGATCTACGGTCAGGTGTACCGTGACACTATAATGTGGCGTTATGCGATTTGAAAGGCCACCGATTCAAAATAACAAAATAACACCATGGAAAATGCAGAGAAGAAGAATCTCTGGTTAGGGTTATCCATAACCACGAAACAGATATTTGAAATTATATTATTACATCGCAAAGAGTTGGTATACTGGTAAAATATAATCTAAATTCCTTTTTAAATGTTTTACGGTTAAGAGTAACTGAATGCTACATGCTCTAATATTGCAATGTATAAACACAGTAAATAAATAAAATATTCTTAAAAATCTAATTGCGTACTTATTATTGCTTGGCATGTAACAGAGAAATAATTGAAATACGACTGCTTATTGCGCAGCTGAACACTTCTTCAAACCGTTATTATTGATATTGTGATCAGAAATCCTTAAACTCATTCAGCTGGAATGAGGAAATAGAGCATATAATGTAAGATTTTTACTAATAAATAGACTTAAAAGGTAATTCCTCACTTGGATTTAAATGCTCACTCTCTGTAATAGAAATATTATTTTCTAATGTCAGTATTTGAGGAAGAACGGCATCATCAGACACTGGATATGTTGACTAAGGCGTCGATAAACGGCGAATGTAATAAGTTTTAGGCAAGATTATAGTATTCCGAAAAAAAACGTCAGTTGCAGTATTTCAGTTAACAAACTTGAAGTTGACAGTTTTATTATCAGATCTGAAGATATCATTAGTGTCCCGGAAGGAAAATGTGTATGTTTTGGTTCCACATTCCTTGCCAATGTTGGAAGCGGTATATTTCAGCACGGAGAGATTTAGTTACGACTTTATGGGAGGATTTGTTCTCGTCGAGGTTCAGTAGAGGCTCGGTATTGTAGAGCGTGTATAAGCTCTTTAGTGTGGTTTGGTAAATGAGTTCCAGAACTCGACGGCTGAGACATCTCTGTGGTAATGGACTTGTACACAATATTTTCCTCCCGTAATTCTGCTGAGAAATGGACACCGGGATAGTAATGTACGACATGGATAAACACAATTTTAAACCCTCGTTTTAAACACTTGGGTTTAATGTGGTTTTAAAATATTCTAGGTGTTGACAACTCTGAATTTTAAACGTTAGTAAGTTATTAATCTAACAAGAAGTTAAGTTTTAAACAAGTTAAGGAATAATTATTAATTTAGTTTTACTCAAAACACGTTGTAAAATTATTGTAATACTTAACGGTCAAAATAATTCTTATTTATTTAATTATTTTGTTTTTAGCATTACACATATTTTTTGAAATTTCGACAAAATTTCAGGTATAACAAATTCTGTTACGTTTAGACTGACTAATGTTGAGTAATGTGTGTTAATAATGAGTTATATGAATATTAGAACCTGCGGCATTTTAAAATAGTAGTTCAGTAATTATACTTGGCTACAGCAAAAGACTTCATTACTGGAATCGAATCCTTAAGGTATCCTCATGTAGTAAGCGCTGTGTGTATATTAAGTAAGTGTGAAGAACGCCAGGAGAGATTATTAACTAATTTTTTTAGCCATATCATTCTCTGCAGTTATGTTTATGAGCTACGCCTTCGTAATTTATCTGAACCCTATGAAACGTCAAGGTACCTTGTTTTTTCGTCAGTGACGTTCATGATTCTTTAAGTCCACTTACTCACGTGAGCAGCGAATGTTTATTGTTACAGGGTAGCGCAACCCATATTCCTCGGAAGACTTATCCGCTTCTTCGAGCCAGACAGCAACGTGTCTCTTGAAGAGGCCTACCTGAGCGCTTTTGGAGTGATTGTGTGCAGTGGCTTTACCGTCTTCGTGAGGCAGTCATTCCTAATGGGCGTGATACATCTGGGCATGAAGATGCGAGTTGGTGTTTGCTCAGTGATCTACAGGAAGGTACTGTTTGCACCTCCGTTCAGTTAAAACACCCACTTAGTAGGCCATTTGCTGTAAAGTGAGCAATTTAAAAGTCCCATTTTTCTTCTCCTTACAGCCAGTTTGCATTTTTCCGCTTCTTGCTATCATAAAGAATGTAAGCAACTAAAATGTAAAGATTTCAACGTTTTTAAATGTTAACATTTGCAGCAACAGTAAAATATATTTCTTAAATATTATTCTTAAAAAGACTGTATTAAAAAATACAAGCATTCCCGTGGAAGGTCTATACCAACATACAAGTTATAAATTCTGTATTGATGTGACTTTGAAGAATCATATGTTTTAATACATCTAGTAGAAATATAAGTTTTATTAATGTTATTATTTTTTTTAAATTCTAGCCTACGTACTTGCAGTGCTGATAAACATAATGAAAATTTATTTAACTTGTTTATAACAACTGATAATTTGGAGAAAAAATAACTCAGGGGCCTTGAATTAAACATTAAACATTATTACACGTATTTAAAATTACGTATAGGCTATATATATATATATATGTATATATGTGAGTGTTAAAATAAATTAATATTTACGTGTCAATTGATTCGTTCCAATTAATGAGGAATATAATAATAAATTGGTGAATTGATGGTTTGCATCGCAATGATTTTTAGATGAGTAAAAAAGTTATCCTTTTTGTTAACTTCCGTCATTATTTTCTCAAGACCGCTTGGAGAATGTGCGTATATCTGGTCATATGTTGATGGTTTTATTCATTGTTACGTATCGAAGCAATGCCATGTAACATACGTAAGCAACCATTTCTTGAAATAAATAGCGCATTTAATCAGACCATGCCTGTTTTCAGTCTGTTTGTAATATTCTGTATCTACTCCCCTTAATCCTTTTATTGCTGTGCGTACAAAGATGTTTGTATTATACTTATGTTTATTCCTACTGACTTAGAGTATTCAGTGCCTGCTGTTAGGCCAGATCTTCACGAGTCGTCTTGTACTTTGTAATGTTATACCACAAACGACAGTATACAGAGATCTACATACATTCTCTACAACATAGCTCACTTTGAAACAATGGTAGGGTTTTATGTTAACTAATAATTCCCTTCTCCGACCTCACGGACATATCACACACCGTGCCTGCTCCATACGTACAAAAATATCAACCACGATCAACTGAGGTTATACTTAATTAAAAATTTTACTCTCGGAAACAACTTAATAATCGTACAGGGTACCCAAGACTTCGCAGTGCAACAGTCACCCTAAGCCAGACATTAGAATCACTGTTACTGCCACCATTTTTGACAATACATTACATTTTCAAATTTGTTATATATTTTCGATATAATTTTAAAGTAAGGGCCTACTTACTTATGTGAAAAATTTAATATTGGGCCTCGTAAAGCGATATGAAACTGACCAAACATGTACATTATTTGCTAGTTTTGTATATATTTAATAATATACATAGAGTTTACTTACACAAGCTCAAATCTACGAACATTTAACAAAAGTTACAGAGCGTAGCTTCAACAGCACATTCTTTCATAAAAATTCATTTGGTGGTGTATTTTTTTGTAAACTAGAACTTGTTGCGTAAAGCTATTATTAAAATTATTGTGTTTTTTTTTGTCGGAAAATTCTTTTTTTAAGGCGTGTGTAATATGTCTCCAGTCACTACGACTTACCCAGACAGCGCTAGGCGAGGCGACAGTCGGTCAAGTCGTCAACCTGCTGTCCAATGATGTGGCTCGCTTCGACATGAGCCTCCCCCACCTCGTGTTTTTAGTGATAGGCCCTCTCCAAGCCGTTGTTAGTACGTACTTCATGTGGGAAGCCATGGGCATTTCTGCGGTCATCGGAGTTCTGGCCACACTTGCTTTCATGCCGTTGCAAGGTACGTAACCGCCACTTACTCAATTAGGACTAAAGTTATTTTACTATACCAACTAAGGTACTATGTGTAGTGATTATAACCTAAGATAGGAATGTGAGTGAGTGAGAGATTTTTGGTCAGCGCTTAACATCGAGGTCTATAGCACTGGTGAGAGGTGACAAGAAGTGAGTATGGAGCAGCGCCGGAATGAAAGTGGCGGGGGGAAACTGGAGGCCTCAGAGAAAACCCGCCGACCAACGGCATCGTCCAGCACGAAAGATAGGAATGTACATTAAATATATTTTCTGCTGTTCAAATTTTGTGTAAAATATTAATTTTAAGGCAACTGTCTAGTAGAAAAGTGCAATGCTTATATCTTCACGACAAAAATTACGATGTAATCTTAAATGTTAAGCCACATCATCAGACGCGTAATTGGTAGATCATTAAATAGTCACGAATCTAATAAAAATTTAGGCATGCACATACATGCTGTAAATCCTCACTACCACATCTTACACTTGGTCGTTAATGAGGAAAAATTAATGGAAGAGGGAGTTTGCTCTGATCGCCTTCTCCTTCTGCTCTTCGGGAGTCTCAGAGGTACAAAGTTATATTGATCTAACGTATGTAAATATGTTTTAAATTAATTAAGTTGTACAGTTAAAGCAGAAACTGGCGTATAAATATTTCAGAAAACTTGAATAAGTCTCCAGCGAAGATCGTGATAACAATGCCGGGCATAAAATCTGCTCACGGCTGGTAAAACACGCCTCCCACCAAGGCGATCCTGGTCAGATTCTTGACAGTTTTTGTAGACATATTTCTTCATAATTAGTCAGGCAACATTAAGACAATGTGCTGTTGTGATCTGTAGGCAACATTACAGTGTAACGTTGCCTGCCTGAGACGTTGGCAGGTTCCCTGCACATATTATGCACGTACCTGGCACATCACAGCACGTTGTGGCAATTTTACGTTGTTATAGTGTGACGTGCAGGCAACGTACTGGCAACTTCGCTGTGCTGTTAGGAAACCTTTAATTAAGTCAGACGGTGATAAAAAGTGATGTAACTTTGTAAATTGCATAAATGTTTAAAGTGTATTTTAATTTAAGTTCTTTGCTAGGATAAGTAACAGGAGTACCTCACATATATGGCACAATTGTTTGCATGTGGTGAAAACCTTTTAACGTAACTTTTGCTGATAGGTTTCATCGGCAGGTTGATAGCGAAATTCCGTCTGCGCTGTGCGCTGAAGACGGACGAGAGAGTGCGTCTCATGAACGAAATAATTTCTGGCATCCAAGTCATCAAGCTGTACGCCTGGGAGATACCATTTTCTCAGCTGGTCTCTCAGGCCAGGAAGTGAGTATAAGCCAACGGTTATCCTAAAGTCTAGATGCTTATGATAATAAGAGTCGGGGATGACATGTTTAAAGTCCTCTTGCGGGTGAGTTTACTCATATGTTAAAGGCATTGCTAAGTGAATTTTCAATGATGTTTTAACATTTAATTTTTATAAATTAGTAAAACAATTGCTCACTTCTCTGATGAAAAATAACTAATTTAGCTAGCGTTTCGTTACTTTTCGAATGCTCACAACACGTAACCTATTGGATTTTTGTATATAATGAAAGAGTGGCATTTATACACAGTACAAGGCACTGTTTGCCACTGTACAACAACTAGGACAACAATGACCTGATTTTGATTAAAACACTATAATACAAAAAAGAATTATGTTTTCTTCTAATAAAAATAAAGTTAATATACCGCGTTTTTGAAAGAGAATAAGTGTATTAAGTAATTTCTCCCTATGAAAATACTTATAAGATTTAAAACTAAAAACGTAGCGATTACAATTGATATTCGTAAGGAGTGTAGGAAGTATCTGTTTTTGAGAAAATTCACAGAAAAGCTTACATAATTTGCAGAGCAGTAAAATTGTTACTTATGAGAACTATTCATGCATCATCAGTTACTACTTATTGAATGCGCCCCCCGTTTTACGTTTCACATCTAACAAGTATTTTCATAGGTAGAAATTTATTTATGCTTTTTAGTCAGTTTTGTAGACGTGGCATACTATTATTTTTGACAAGCTGTATTATTGTGGACATACGCCATTGCAATATTATGTCGTCCCAGAAATCTTTTGGGACGACATAATATTGCAGTGGCGTATGTCCACAATAATACAGCTTGCCGTTTTGTCCCATTGCATGAAACATTTAAATAAATTATTGTTATCTTTATTGAAAACTATTTTCTGATTTTATTCATGTAAATACTAGAATAAATTTAGTTTATTTTTATTTAGATAATTATTTTGTCAGAAATGTTTTCCTCTGAATTGCTTTGTTTTGAAAGTACATCTGTCATGGGAAGCGAACTTGAGGAAAACAGTTACTGATGCCATTTCAAAACACGTCCCATATTTCTCTTGCTTATAACTAATAGTACAGAACATTGACTAATGCCTTTCCAAAACCTATAGTTTGGTCTATGTGTCTAGTGATCGGGGAAAAATGTAAGTGTCAATTGTTTAAATACTGACTGATGCCCTTTCAAAACAAAGCGATTATCTTATATTTTAGATCAAGTTCTGAGCTATTTTTATAGTTTCACACGTCACTAGCACACCAGGAAGTTTATTTAAAACCGATAGCAAAATTTGTACCAACTAGACAGACAGGAGAAAATTGTGTTGTCATCAAGTTCTGAGCTATGTTAAAATTTTCTGTCTCTAGCTCATTGTTGTGGAACAGCTCATTATTACCGAACAGACAAATAAAATGAAAGCGATTTAATAAAAATGTGGTAATAATCTATTAGAACAATATTATTATCAAAAACATTTGAAGAGAAGTGATCATTAGGAAAAAACTGATAAACAGCAATTCTAGCTAGTACATTATAATGTCCTGATATGCGACCAAATGTTTTTCATGTACCTTCGGCATGATCTCTTGCGCCGAAAATAACATTTTTAAATCTCAGCCTCATAAATGATTCACTAGTATACAATGACAGAATGTTTTATCATAAAATTTGTGTAACTGCTTTTTATGATTGCTCTTTTTATGTTTTTCGTTACTGACAGTAAAAACGAAGTTTTTGGCTTCAATAAATGTGTTTTTCATAAATTTGTGTTAGTTAAGACATCCTCGCAAAAGTATTCAAGTGTCACGTATTCTTGATTATATATTTATACTAAATAGTGTTAGTTTTCTAGACGTAACTGGTGATTGCAGTAGCACCCTGTGAAAAATTTTTAACCTCATAACGGTAAGCAAGTGCCAAAATTTAAACGTTACGGCAGCATAAGAAAATCTACGTACTTACCAATATTAAATTGTTTACACCAAAATTAGACATCACTGGCACTTTGCTACAATTTTCAAATCATAAAAAAATTTAATTTTTGTATTTAAAAAGCTAAGAAAATACAGCACGTTTATTCATTTTCAGCAATTTTCTGAAACAACTGTTTTTATTTTTATTACTCACATCAAGTACTTCGTGGGAAAGAATTTCAGTGCAAATTATTTAATTTTATTAAGTCCCTTAATTTTCTTGGGGTGCATGTTGCGGTGGAGCCCAAATTTTGTCTTTCATATGCATTCAAGCAATAAACGTTCCATAAGGGAATCATGTAGTCGATACACGTCAGGTGTGCGGCAGGCTATTTTAACATGATATTTCCAGCGGGTCACACACTGAATGCTATGCTGGGCGCGGTCTGCCACAATTTTCATCACCATTTTATTATTTTTTATTTGTACCAGATACATTTTTTTTTAATTTTAGACTCAAAATATGAATTAATTTGCCTGTTGTGAAATTTTTTTATCTCTCATACTTTTCGCGTAATTGATTGTTAAAGTCATATTTTGCATGTTTCCGTTTTAACGACTACACTAAAACCAACTGATATAACGAAAACCAACAGATAAATCAAACTCAAAAAATCACAGTGGATAAAGACATTGCAGGCTATAATGTCTTGCTCATTAAAATTAAGAATAAAAATTAATTGTATTTAAAAAAATATTCAATTTTTTAAATTTTTATTTTCAGTTTCAGCATTTTTTTAAAATGCAAATAATTTTTATTCATTATTTTTATGAGCATGACATTGTAGCCTGCAATGTCTTTATCCACTGTGATTTTTTTGAGTGTGGTATATATAAGTTGGTTTTAGTGTAGTCGTTAAAACGGAAACATGCAAAATATGACTTTAACAAGCCATTAAGCGGAAACTAAGAGAGATAAAAAAATTTTCATAAGAGACAAATGTAGTCATATTTTGTGTCTAAAATAAGAAAAAAAAATATCTGGTACAAATAAAAAATAAAATAATTGTGATGAAAATTGCGGTAAACCGCGCCCTTAAGACTTGTAGTAAAGAATCGTTTACGAACCTATGCACCTAAAATGTTTTAATTCACTCCTTCATATGTGAGGGAAATTTCCGTGATGTATCCATATATAATTTTGTGACAGTCTGTATAGACCCTACTATACATATGCGAAGACTACTGCCGTAATTACTTTTCTTAGGTCGGTAACCCACAATTTTGAAATTCATATCTTGTACATGAAAGTTACACAGTGAATAGCGTGAAACTAACCTGAACAAAAGAGTCACTGCATGGAAACTCCTTTTTCTTCTCCACATAAATTGGTTTATAAACAACGATTTTCAGAAATTTGTTGTGCTTAGACCACGGTTAGTGATGTTATCGCTGTTGAATGGAATATTCACGGAAACACTAGTCCTGAGCGTTGATCATGCGTGTTCAACAAACAAATTAGGAACCGTAAACACCAAAGCACATTGTTGGAACCAGTCATTAAATAGTCATTTCATGATTGTAGAGCATTACTGTCGCAGATAATGAACAGTAGGCAATGACAGGATTCTTTGCCGAAAATCGATAGCACTTGGAATTTGTGGTTGTGCTGTCCTGGAACTCACAGATTTATCCCATTCACAAAGCCTCAGGTAATATGGACTAAGGAAATAATAATCTAGTTGGGTTGTGGAGGGGCATGATAATGAATTAGGCCTACTACTGCATCAAAGATCGTAATTGAATTCGGAGTGGTCTGTTGAATTTTATTTCCATAGTGTTGTATCAACAGTGCAATTCTGAGAAGTACCATTTCTGTTTTAGCTTTGCAATTTACTTATGCAATAAGAAATTCGGATATTATGGTGGTTTGAAACGAGTAATTTCATTAAGCTTACTTTTCAAGGAACAAATGTCAGTTCTTCACATTGTTACAAAAATAACTTTACCATATACCCCAGCTTTACGCGAGTATTTTGTAGACATCATTACCTGGGGGCCGTTGGAGGGTGTGAAAACAGCACATACAGGTCTGAGATCCTGCTAATTATGTACGTAACACTTTCAAATGAGCAGCAGCAGTTTTATCCAGTGACATTTGACCACACTTCGTTTTCATTACATAACATCTCATTAATCTCATAACACCAATTTCTTCAATACTGTGTAATTTTTTTCATTTTGTGTCGATATAATATGTTTTAAGTTATCATATCGTCGATCTTAGTGTGATATGTAATGGTATGTGTAATTGTTATGAGACTATTTTCAGGAATGAGATTCGGGAAATTAGAATCATGTCGTATCTGCGGGCGGTTATGACTTCCTTCGAAAGATTCACTACGCGGCTGACACTCTTCATCACAGTTTTATGTTACGTATTGTTGGGAAACACAGTAACTGCTGAAAAGGTATGATTTATAAGATAATTCGTCATGAAAACTTAAAATAACTTTTGTTGTTGAGTTTTTAATTGCAAGCTTTTCTAAGTTTCCATCCTTGCAATTGTGACCTTGAAAATGTAGTAATAATTTTTTGATTAAGGTAGACATAAATTAATCGTGTCCTGACACAAAGAATGAATCAGTTTAGCAATTAACCATCTAATCCTATCGATTACTGTTATGCTTTCAGATATTTGTCGTGTCATCATTCTTTTCTATTATTAGACAGTCAATGACAGGATTCTTGCCTTTGGCAATAACCACTGGTGCAGAAACTCTCGTCTCCATAAAACGCATTGAGGTATGTTAATGATGTTCAGAAAATAAAAAAAAAACTACATTTACATGTAACATTGCAGTGTTTTTAACGTTTGGCTATTTAAAAATAGAAATTCCTTCTATACGAGGAGCTAGAGACTTCTGAATCTTATACCGCCCAGCACAGCCAGTACGGATCAGTCGCTCTGATCGATAAGTCTCATACGATCATATCACAAACCAAAAACGAGGAGAAGAGTGCGAATGGTCCACAGGAAGAGACTAGCATTGTAATGTCTGGTGCAACAGCCAAGTGGACAGCTGAGTCCCACGAGAACACTCTCACAGACATCAACTTGAAGGTGACGTCAGGCCAGCTGCTTGGAGTGATTGGTCCAGTGGGCTCTGGTAAGGTGAGACACATGTGATATATCAGTATTATTCAGCTTGCTGCAGTGCTGAGAGAATTCGTCCTGAGAACCTTGTTGTTTTACAGACCTCCGTACTGCTGACTTTGCTGAAAGAACTTCCCCTGACCAGCGGCTCCATAGTGATGAAGGGCAGGATCTCGTATGCTGCTCAGGAGCCCTGGTTGTTTGCCAGCTCTGTGCGGAACAACATATTGTTTGGAGAACCGTACGACAAGCAGCGGTACAGAGAGGTAGTGAAGGTGTGTGCTCTCACTAGAGACTTCGAGTTGCTTCCGTACGGTGACAAGACAGTGGTGGGAGATAGAGGGGTGTCTCTCAGCGGTGGACAGAAGGCACGCATCAATCTTGCAAGGTAGAAATAGAAAATAATTTTAGATGTGGCCCTCATTTTTTTAACATGATTAACATAAGAAACGTTGTATGCTGTTAAAGATAATGATGAGTTATTTTTTTTTAAACATTTAGTTAGTTTCCTTTATTAAAATTGTATTATGAAAATCCATTTTAAAAAGTGCTGGTTTGGTATATGAGAGTTTATTGGTTGAATCTATCAGAATGTATACATATCATGTAAATATTTCAAATTTTTTTGCAGAATTTTGTAAAACAGTGATTAGTATTTTACTGTTTTCCTTGATAATACACTATGATCTGCAAAGCTTCTATACTTAGATTCTAGCTGAGTATTATTATTAATTAACAGTCTTAATTTATGTGGTTAAAAAACATTTGGAGTTCATAAAATTTGTTATTTTCATTTTACAATCGGCGCTTTGTAATTTAGGCACATTATTGCGAGAGATTTTAAGAAACTTGTGAGAAAGTTAGTATATAATTTCATCATGGTATTGATATTTAAACAAGAAATACAGACATGTGTCATTTGTTTGTTGTTTTTTTGTTTCGCGGTGTAGAGCTGTGTACAAGCATGCAGACATATACATACTGGACGACCCTCTGTCTGCTGTGGATGCACACGTGGGCAGACACTTGTTTGAGAACTGCATCTGTGGTTACCTGGCTAACAAGACCCGTATCCTGGTCACTCACCAGCTGCAGTTCCTCAGTCACGTCGACCACATTGTCATCTTGAACGAGGTGGGTTGTCCAGTGTCAGCTGTAGCTCCTACATCCAAGTATGATGGTATCTTCACTGTAGTCACAGTGTTTATTGCTACTGTACAGGGTCGTATGGAGGCTCATGGCACATACAACCAGCTTCATGAGAGCGGACTGGATTTTGCGAGTCTTCTGGAAGATCAGGAAGGAGACGATCCTCAGGATGAGAACACTCTAGATGAGAGAGGAGGGACTCGCCGAAGTTCCTTGTCTCGTCGCAAGCGACAGAGAGAATCCTCTATTGGGGTAGAGTATCTACCACATATAGCTCTCTACTTTGCGATTTTTTGCCTCTCGTAATACCAGCTGATAAATTAATAATGTAGACAGAGTATCATATTTGCAGTAGCTCTGCTTTTAAAATATAAACGAGTGTTTTATGTATAATTTTAAAATCTAAAAATATAATTGTAAATTATTTCCTATGCATAAAATGTTCTGCCATATTTCCGGAACTTGTAACCGCATTCGGTAAGAATTTAATGTTTACTACCTTATTATCAAAGCTTTGATTTTGGATGGAAATGTCGATGAATGTCAGACATTTTGGAAATTTTGAGTTTCTTTTGCTAGGCATTTATCAGTTCAAGCCAAATGTTATATTTTGAAAGTTCATAGCCAGCAGTATTATTTCCAGAGAGTTTGTAGATTTAGGTTCGGGGTGTTGTGAAAGAGTACTTCACGAATAAATTACTTGTATGTTAACGTAGCTTTTTATACATCACAATTTTGAAAGTGAACTCTAAATACAATATAGAACTGTTACTAAACGAAACGTCAGAAAGTCTGTTTTGTGGACAAACATTATGTACCTAATATTTCACTTGTTTGGTTGTCGATTGGATACGAAATCTAATTGACAAAGTGTCTAAAAATTGTGTTTCCCAAAATCTATTAAATGGATAGTTTTACAAATAACTTATTAAATTTATAGTTAAACAAAATTAAGTTCAAGTAAGCATTTTAGGTGATTGCTTAGCTAATATAGCAAATAAGTTAATATATTTTCCGTATTTGGTGTAGTAGGGTAAGAAGTAAGGTGATTGATACACGACGCGAAGGTAGAAGTGTAACGCCGAGAGTCACTGGTTCGAAACGAGTGTATTTCTGATGATTCTTACTTATTTTGGGTAGTTTCAGCTGCACATGATAGCACTGAAAATAACACAATTACATATATTTCGCTTAAAATTGTTTTTGAAAGTAATATTTTATTCAATTTTTTTTTTCATCCATCGTTTTAACAACATTAGCTCCAACGTAATTCAACTGTCACTTTGTATACAATTGACGTAATGCAACATTGTTGGTAATTTGTAGGAAAATAGTTAGCATGTTAACAATAACCAACGTTGTGTTATTGTTGAACAAATGTGGTTTTCGGGTTGGCATCCAACAAAAAAAAACCTATGTTGGGCCAACGTAGGCTTGAGTGTCATTTTGATGTCAGGCCAACATATTTCTTCCAACGTTAGCGCAACCTTAAGGCAAACTTTTGGCCTATTTTGGCCCAACCAAAAATTGTTACTGGGGAAAGGGCTTAACCAACTCCTGCTTGAGACTCTACTGCAGCCATTTCTATTATCTATGTGTGTGTGTGTATCAGTTGTAATTGAAAGTTAAAGTAATTTTTATGGACATTGGTTATTTAATTTACTGACAGTTTTATTTTTAACTAAGGACAGCTCTATAAAATACTATTTTTGGAAGTGATTTTAGCCATAACATATGTATCGCGTCAACCAGTTTTACAGTATTTTTATATAGGCCCTACTATTCTAGTTGTAAAATTGACCACATTGGAATAATTGTCCCTTACATTACATACATTTTTAAACATAGCAAAGATTTAGTCGACTATGTTGGATTAATGTCAGTTTTATCGTACCATACTAATTATGACTGATAATTTGTTATATTTATTTGAGCAATTGTATATAAAACCTGCCTTTTGCTATAGGTCTTGGCCAAATTTACAACAGTAGGTACAATTGTAATGAACAGCCTAAACCCTTGTCTAATTTTTGGTGAATGTATGTTTAATTTTTAATTTTTGGTAAAGTGTGTACTTGACCAGTTTTACATTTAAGCCGGTGATATGTAGTATGTATCACACAGGGTGATACACATAAAGTGTTACAGAGCAATAGCACTCAAACTAGTGATCATATCCACAAATGTTTCAGACAAAATTTTCAGTGTTCGAGAAGGTCGTCATACTTGGCCACCCTATTTTTTTTGTCGGTGGTGGCGCTGAAGCTACTTCAAGGTCAACTTCACTTTGTTAAACGGAACCATGTGGCTTTTATACGATGAAATTAGTCCCGATTAGACGACGAACTCAGCGACCTACAACACAAGGTTATTTAGTCACGCTTTCGAAAGATCCACTGACCTTGATTTGGGTCTACCTACAGAAGATGCTCGAAGTGATGACCTTCGACTTGTAGGTACTTGTTAATTCGCTAATGAAAAGGCCGTCGAACGTCAGCCAACATTTCTGATGTAATTTCGGTACATGCTCGGCATATTCTTTCTTTCATGTCGTTAGGCGTGGTAGGTGCTACCGCACCACCATTACGCGTTCTGTGACAAAACCCCTTAAAAGTAATCTAGTGGTGTTAGATCTGACGAACGAGGTGGATAAGCTAGAGGGCCGCCTCGTCCTAACCACTTGTCGCCCAAAATCTCATTAATCTCTTGTCTCGAACACAGAGCATAATGTGATGGTGCACCGTCTTGTTACAGCCACATATTCATGTGAACATGCAAAGGCGTGTCTTCCAATAATTGAGGCATTACGCTGTGCAGAAAGTTTGCGTAAACTTGCCCAGTCAAGCAACCTACAAAAAGTATGTACGAATGACGTGATCGCCGACAATGCCGCACCAACAATTAACGGACCACGGATGTTGAAATGGTACTGTTCTCATCCATCGAGGAGTCTTATTTGCTTAATAATGCATGCTATGCCTATTCACATTTCCCATATTAGTGAAGTTAGATTCGTCGGAAAAGAGCATATGACCCAAAAAGGAGACGTATGTGCGAATTTGTCTACGAATCCAAGTACAGAAATTGTAGCGATTTAAGAAATTATTACCGTACAAATCCTAGTGTGATGACATATGATACGGATGGAACTTGTGTTGATGTAAGATTCTCAATACAGATCGCTAACTTATTCCACTCTCGCTTTCAATTTGCCTGCTGCTTGCATGTGGATTTAGTGCTTCATTCACAGTCGGTCGACGTCTGAGTCGTGTTTGTTTCAATGTGCCGAAGGGACAGAAACGGTTAGCTAGTCGCTTAAAAGCCATGTGCGACTTTTGTTGCCTATCCGTATAACGAGACGCATACAAACCATAGGCGTTTCTGTAACTTTTTAAGGCGTTTCCCCCAAAACCATCAACATATCAAATGACTCTTGAAAATCGTAATTTTCGTGATCCGATACTCACATTAGATGGTAATGCGTGACTGATACCTTTAGGTGCGTGACTAAATCCTTGTGTTGTAGGTCGGTGAACTTGTCAAATTGGTGATACTGTCATCGAAGAAAAGATACATGGTTCCATTTATCCAAGTGTAGTTGACATCGACGTAGCTTCCGTGCCTCCACCGATAAAAAAAATTGGGTGGCCGGCACCGTATATATATATACACACACACACACACACGCACATCGTTTCTTAGTATTTAAGGTCTTTGTAAAGATGTCCTTTTATTAAACACAATGAAAAAATTTTGAATAAAGTATTAACGAGTTCAAATTTATTTCTCGTTAGCTCTGTCCTCCGTCATCGCAGAAATAACTGATTTCTTTAGCAATTAATATTATTTAATTTATCCTCGTTTGAGAAATTATTTTTTTCGACTTTTTTGTAACACTCTTTTACAGAATAGTACGAATTTACAAAAGTAAAATAGTTAATGACTTCTCTGAAAAAAAAGTAAATAATCACCGTGTTTTCATTTAAGAAATCTATTTTAAAAGTATACTGCTTATTTTATGACATCAAAGAACAAAATAATTTCCATGTTTGTGCGAGGCCTAACTGTCGTAAATCGTTGTCGTGTTGCAGAGCAGTACGTCCTCAGTAGAGATAACAGCTATGCAAGAAACGACTCAGAAAGCTGCGGAGGAGATGCGAACAAGAGGACAAGTCACATCGTCAACTTACAAATCATACTTGTTCGCAAACCGCAAGTACTTCCTTGTGATTGTGATGGTGTTGAGTATCTTTGTTGCTCAGCTGTTGTCCAGTGGTGCTGATTACTGGCTCTCGTTTTGGTCAGTACAACATTGACTCCTCATCTAGTAGTGTTTCAGTAATTTGTAAGGACCTAAACATTTCGCGTTAGCTATTTAGTAACAAGATAGACGCACTTTACTGTACATAACAGAAAATAATATTTGATTTCGTTGGCCCCAAGTCTCTGTGTGACGTAATTTACTTGTATGATGACTTTAAGGGGCCCGCCTCGTGGCACATGTGTTTGTGTGAGTGAGGTATGGTGCTAAGGGCGCGTCGTATGGGCCATACAACGGTGCGTCGCCTCTACGCTTAAGGTGTGCAGTCTTCGCGAAAAAAAAACAAATTTCCTATGTGACTTTAAGTGGTGACCCTGTTGTTTTATTTACGAAATCACTTTACTGAAGTCCAATGCACTACCCTTAAGTGGTTTCACGTGTATTCGGCTAGTATATTTTCCGCTATAGCAGCCTGAAAACCCCGTTTTAACCCATTTTGACGTGCCCTAAAAGGGGATTTCTAATACGTGTGTTGTCTTGAAAGTACTTAAGGGCAGTCGTCTGAAGTGTGTGTTCTTTTCGTAGAGAAACGGCGTGAACACACGTGTATTAGTTTTGGTGTAAAACGCTTTCTTCAAACACGCTGCAGTGTGATTTTATGGCAACGAGGCGGGCCCCTTAAAGGTGATTGGTCAGTCAACGAGGAACTTTGTATTGTTTGCCTAAAGCATTCACCGCGGCAGCCACGACCTTCTCGGTCTACGGAGACATCGAACGAGCCTTCAGCCGTTCGGAGTCTACTGTAGTCTGCTGTCAGAAAATAACGCGAATTTTGCATGTCCCTAGTCATTAATCATCTCTAGAAGCGTGTATAATTCGTGTACATGTTTGTACCACACTAGATTGATTGCGACTATAAGCTTATTTTAAGTCTCTCACTAGCCAGCAATGTCCTGGCTTGCCGCGGAGAATGTTTTTGGAGTATTATTGAAGTTTCCACGGTAGAATGACAAACTTATGTAATGTAACCACTCATGTAAATAACATCAGAATATTTAAGAATAATACCCGTTAGGGCAGCAAATTCAGTCATACAACTAAGCCAGCAAATTGGTTTTCACTGGCGGCCAGCAACACGGCTGTAACGCAAGACGGCTGCCCTGATAGCAAGTTGCCAGACCATATCAAATTCGCATGAGTAACAGCCTCCAGCAGCCAATAAGCGATGATGTTCGCTGGTGTCCAATGATCCACCACATCATTTCACGTCAGTATTTTTATTATTACTATCAAGTCTGTGATCACTTCACGCGGAAACTCGTGGCCAATAGAATCATCGATTGACATATATTATATACGGAGCAGTGATATATATTATGTTACCTATTTTACATGATTTTTGCTATTGGTGCATGGAGATTTTAAATATTTAAGTGTCATTGGATGTCGCTTATATATGCTGTATTTCGAATAAATTTAAACCGTAAGTCAATAAAGCAGTTGTAAACTATAATTTCGCCACGAAGAAGTATGGCCTAATTGTACCTATAAAGCAATTGTGGCTTTATAGGATATCAGAGATACTGCCAACAATGTTGATCCTATAGTAGCATGCCCGTTGAATCTCAACTCGTTGCAATGTAAAAACAATTAAGGTAAAGTCACTCTACATGTAATGGAAGCTAATTACCTCTACAAGTGAGGGAAAATTACTCAACACGTGTCAAGGAAAGTACTCAACTGGAAATTTACTTTTTCATTACATATTGGCGCAGCCCTCTAGGACAATTTGACATAACGCGCGAGCGAAACTTCCGAGTGGTTTGTGTGGCGAATACATAACCCTGTTGAAATGTCCACACATATTCGGAAATCATATTTCTCTCTGAAGGTTGAGGAATATTACCATACACATGATGAGTAATATTACTAAAATTTTTTACAGTGAAGCCACAGTTCGTCAATGGCAGCAACCTCTGTTTAAAACAAAAATTCCGCATTCGATACTTATAAAATGTGTTTCCTGCCATTTGAACGAAACTGTACACCGTAAATAGCATGGATGCAGACCATTTAAAATTACTACTATGTATGCTTATAAGAACAAAGCAGACAACTAAACCTATGAAATGAATTGTCGCTACACGGAAGGGGCTTAGATAGGCCTACACCGGAGTGTTTTATGACCAGTAAGTTTTCACTGTCAAGGCTAACAGTTTGTTAATTGTTTTCATCTTGGACAGAGGCGGCTGTCCATGTCCATAAAAGGGTTTTCCAGGATTTCAATCTTAAAGTCTTTAATGTCCTAAATTGCTCGTAAATGGCGCAAAAATAGGACTGAGCATTATTGGTTGGTGTCGATTATGGAAATTACTTCCCAAACATCAAAATTTTCCGACGGTGACAGTCAGATCGGTGGTATTTTTTTTTTGTCATCTAAATATAAACTCTCTAGGACAGTTAACTGTGCTTGTAAACCGATACAGGCCAACTGTATTGGTAGCGTTGCCTGTCTCTCATATAGCGACCGAGTCACGGAGATTTCCAAATCTCGGCGCTCTCTGTTTTACTGTTAATTAATTACTGCAAACTGTGTTATAAGCAGGGACAGCAAATTTTCAAGAAAATATTTTGGAGCCACTTTGTTTCATTGCCTTACGAGCACGCCTGGAACTCTGTTTTGTGGTCAATGATTGGATGTTTTATTAACCTCGCTGTCAATGAAAAACCAAGCCTACTGATATGCCAAACAAAATATTACTACTTACTATTAGTGCAAGATATCAATATGATTTTTAAAGTACATGAAGTTTGTGTAGCTGCTACCTTATATTAAAACGTTTAGCAACCAACTGAATTCTAAATTTCCTAAGATTTTCTATTTTAGAATTGCACAATATATATTGCTTTATAAACAGCAAATACTCATGTGTGTGCCGGAAGAATTTTTTTCGTTTGTGTGGATCTAACTATAGACTAAATATGCTAACATATTCGCAACAGTTATCAAATGTGTAGGCTTCAAGTTTTGATTCACATCACTGAACGTAAATGTATTTTAAATTAAATTCTTTGGAATTATTAATTGAAGCTCCTTGCACCAGATTATAGTGATGACCATTCGAATATCCTACTAATTCAGCGGATTGAAATAGTAACAAATAGTAATGCTATCTTTTTCATCCGCCAACGTGGTGAAGTTCTGTAAAACTCTTCCAACTAGTAAATAAGCATAAACTCAGGCTCATTTTAATACACAGTTGACGTACAGGTATCGTTGAACTCAGCGTTAACACTAAGCAATAATGAAAGTTTGTATCAAAGTGTGTACCACAGCGAAAAGTGAACGTCCAAAGTCACAATATAATTAGTTATATTTGTATTATGGAAAGCCGTTATTCACAAGCGCTCCCATTGTGCGAAAATAACATATAAATACCCATCATATATCTATCTCAAACACGATCGGGGACACAGTTTACAACATACAGATTCAAATTCTACCTATCTGGAGATATCAGGCCTTTACTAAGACTTCCAGTTATATTACTAAACATATATGTTAAATGTGACTAGAACGTTATTTAACTTAGTGATTCTGCGTGACTAAAAAATAATGTTTGCACAAACTATTTCAGGACAAACACGGAGAGTCTGAGAGCGGTAATGCAGTCTGCTGCCAACCTCACGACGTATGTAGATGCTATAGAAGGGAACTATACGGACACAAACCTACCAGATGATGTCTCAATAATGAGCAGGGAGCTGTGCATGTACATATTTGCTGCTATTACTGCTGGGGCAATGGTGTTCCTTATATACAACAGTTTCCTGTACTTCTATCTCTGCATGGAGTCTTCAGTGAATCTCCACAACAAGATGTTCAACTGCATTATTCGTCTGCCAATGAGGTTCTTCAATATAAATCCTTCAGGTACGCCAGAGAGTAGGTGGTTATTAGGTAATTCTTGTCATCTACCAAATTAAAATGACTACAAATTATTAGAAACTGGACAAGCATTGCTCTATAGTGAAATTTCAGATGTAATATTTATGTGACAATTAAAAACCTACGTTCTTATTTACATTTTTAATTTCTAACTAAGAGAATTTTTTTCTGTTGTGTGTGAGTGTGTCATCAAGTTTAAGACTGCAATTTCTCTACTTGAATTTGTGCACAGGGTGTGAATGAGAAAATTGTACACTTTAAAGTACAATTCAGTACGTTATTATTGGGAAAGGATAAATAAACTGAAGACTGTGATAAAGTCCAGATTGTTGGTTGAAATTTGTTACCACTGTATTTAAGTGCCAAGTGATTCAATTTTGTGAGGGTCTACTCAACATATCCTTAAAAACACTCAGCATTTTATCTTTCGATCTTTATCTTTACACTTTTATAATTAACACTTTTATTTTCTTATTATTTGAAGTTGAAAGTAACTAAAAATTCAAATTATTGCTCATAAGCCCACTAACTGCTTAGATCTTTCTATCTCACAAAAACATTTCGCATGATTTTGACCCCTTAGAGCTTGATCCTTTGTTTGGTTACCGCGGGCATCAGACAACATAAATAACGCATTGTTTGAAAAAAAAAGTAATATAAAATTGGAGGACATTAATTTTTTTCAGATATAGGTTGAGTATTTTTGTGGAAGTATGGCGGGGGGGGGGGAGCGTGATAACAGGACTCATGTATCTGTAAAAATATATATTGCTGCAGGTTTGCCAAATAAAAAACCATACTTAAGAGATTTTTGCAAATGAAGCAGAAATGACTCAATAATATGTATTTGGAAATTTGAAATTTCTGTATAAAGTGTGAGAAGATAAGGTAAAATATCATAAAATCTGTTTATATGATTATATTATAAAAGGTGTCACCACATGAATATATTACGTATACTATAATGTGTTATGTGAAAACGATAGTGTTTGGCTTTCGGAATTTAACTGAAATTATTCATTAGACTTGTATTGACGGTTCTGTGTATGTAAAATATACATAGTGATTCAGTGTTATAAGTCTAATGCTCCCTGACAGAGGGATATCTTTGCGAAACTTGGTTTATGCAGTCCACAAGATGGCGGATCAGTAATTGTGTGTACGCTTATGTCTCGGAACGCCGCCGCGGTTTCTGGTTCTCCGGATCACTGCTCGTAATCGAACTCTGATTTGTGATATGTGTTCTATTTAAGCATTTTTGGTCTTTCCTGGCCTGATAATCAAGCATCTGCTTATGGGTTCGGCAATGATTTGGTGCAGTGGTGAATTAATCGAGTTTGACGCTGTGTGCACCGGATATATTATCTATCGAAATAGGACACGTCAACGTGTTTCCGTTTTGAATATGATGTTGTAATATTGACACGGCGGTACGAGTGGTGATTAAGAGTTTATTTTAAAATATTTTATGTTTGCTTAATTTGTTTCTTCCTTTTATATTGATGCAGTCTTATGGATGAGTGCTTTGTTCGGTCCCTGCCGCGCCATTTTTTACTCGGTTTTCGTCTCGTGATTTTTGTCTGCTGCTATTTTGTCGTGAGCATAACGCTGGCTGGCTTAGTTCTGTGTACGTTTAATACTTGCACATATTTTTACTAGGAATTCGTTCTATTGACTAGCATTCTATCTAACCCAACAGTCGCTTTCCAACCCACGCTTTTTAATTTTTTTATCCATGTATTTTCATATGAGTGCTCTCACGATGAAATGTAAAGGTTTGTCAATGCGGCTGAGACTCCGAGAGAACAAGTTAAATAAATTTATAGCTAGTGTCACTTAAACGTTTGATAATGCATAGTTAGATAACTACAACCAGCCTCCACGAAGCATGGATGCTTCTGTCCGACTTGAAAATATTAGACGGAATAACGAATGCATGTGTTGACAGTTTTTAAAAGTCAGATAGAGTCTAGCTTGCTATGATGACGATCTCTAAGCAGAAACACACTCTAGGCTGTAATTTTTTACTCTGAACACCCGGGATACCGTCACGTATATTCTTCCCAGTTTTGAGCAGCGATTAACAGTCCCTCATGAATATTAGATTGCTAAAACTCAATTTGCTAATTTTCACGGATCAGTGGGAAGAACAGCCAAAATTCTGTCAGTTTTTTAAGGGCACAATTCATGATGATTAGGCCCTTTCTAATATAGAAACGTGTCATTTTCTTGCTAATGTTAACAAAGTGAGCCTTCACATCTTACCAAGAAACAGACTGTTAACTGCTGAAAAGTACACAGTTGCATGGCAAAGTATGTCGTCAAGGTACCATGACCCCCGAAAACTAGCAACACTCCACATTATTAGAAATCCAGATATGTCTAACGTTACAGCAACACAACATAAAACACTTCGCCATTTTGTAACAATTTTTCTGGAGAACGCTCGTGCTCTTGACAGCTTAGGCCGGGCAATTACCAAAGTAATCATGTATTGTTTTTCCTTCTGATGAAGATACTAGACATGCACTAGCGAACAAAGTCTGAACAGTAATGCACGAAGGTGCCTGACTCATTTCCAGAGGTGAACGAGTTGATGAATTTTTTAACAATTAGATCCCTTCAGAAAGGGAAATGCGCAGGAAGTAGAAAGCAAGCAGAACTTGCTGTTCTTTAAATCTAGTGCAAGCAGCCCTAAAATTAGCAAGACAGTTCTCTTACAAAGTTATGAAAAGATTGGAAAATTCTACTTCTGTTCTTACAAACCCTATACAACCTTTAAAAGTGACCTGATTTCTCGGAAAAACATCACCTCATGAAAGGCAGCTGATGGTTCGTAAGAAAAGGCTGTGTTTTGATGTTGGTGAACATTTTGTGTAGCCGATTGCACTTCATAACACGTGTGTTCACAATGTGGACGACACATTCACCAACCAAGCAATTTTAATTTCGGAAAGGTTATCCCAGGAATTGTATCTGTCACGAGAAAACAGTACTGACCAAATCACAGGGTTGTCACAGTGTCATGCCAATATTTGGGATAGAGTAACTGAAAACCTTATCTCAGGAACAAGCAGTTCATTTGTGTTTAATGATTCTATGTTAGTGGTTTTAAAGCTATCAAATTCACTGTCACCTTATTGTGTGGATGGGATGATTAGAAGGCAATTAGGGTCCCTTCCTCTTCCATATTCATTATTTAACACTCCTGGTACACTTCATATTATTTTGGGGGCACAAAATATTTTCTCAAGTTTTTACAGGAGGAAAGCTTTACCTAAGGCAAGGGTTACCAGTTACCTTTGAAACTACTTTGGTTATGATGGGGAAATGCCCCCAAGCACTCTTAGGCACTAGTGGACCAACCAACCAATCGGTAGCATTACTGTGCACTAGTATGTTAGAGTCCAGACTAAAAAGATATTGGGAGCTGTAGGAACCTCCAATGGTTAAGTAGTTGTATCCATATGCTGTTGCACATGAGCAGGATAACAAACCTAGAAACTCGCAACCATTTATTATAAGGTCGTTATGGTGTCCATCTTACAATTTGGTTTGACATGGCATTTGGTCAATCCCAGAGTTAGGGTACCAGCATTTCATAGAATTTTATTGTAAACTGCTTATTCAACCTAATGTTTGGGTCTTGTAAAGTTACTTCATGACAGACTATGAAATTACACAACACACGTGACTATGTAATTAATCATCGAGTCAGACAAGCACCGGTTACTTCATTCCTTATAATCATGGAGTAATGAAGCCTTCCAGTTCACTACAAAATTTCGGGTTGTCTTTGACGCCAGTGCCAAGATTTCAAAAATAATTTTTTTTAATTAATGCCTGTCGTCATGTCCCAAAATGCAGACTGATATCGTGGATATCATTTCAAGTTACACTGAAAGAAAAATGTTGTTGCAGGTACCATACTTCTGTTAAAATAGGGACAACATTCGAGGTTTGGTTGTCATTACAGTCTGCATTGTTACTATAACATTCTGTTCTGTAGAAGTGACACTCTGTTCTGTAAAAGGAGGAAACAGCGTCTTTCTTTTACAGATAATATTGTTACTTCTACGGAACAGATTGTTGTAGGAACGATGCAGATAGTAACGACAACCAAACTGGAATGTTGTCCCAATTTTAACAAAAGTAAATGGTGCTTGGGCAGAATCACGACTGTGTGTCCACCATAAAGTTATGTCGCATACCCGTAAATGAACATTGTATTAAGGGCGACGCCTACCATTAGCTTAAAACGTGCCGCAGTGTGTTCGAAAATACATTTTTTTTACGAAACTAGTCCACGTGTGACTGTTGAGTCAGTGTACGAAAAGAAAATACACTGCAATCGATAACGAAAAGATAGTTTCAAATCATCACGTCAATTATAAACGTAATTTCAGACACCTTCAAAATTATTATAAAAAAAGCTATTGCGACTTGTTATATCTGAAAAAACTACTCACACGATCCGTATGGAACTACCCTAGAAATATGCAATGTACATTGCTTCAAACTTACCCATATAAAATTATAAAAGTGTCAGTCAGGCGAACCATTTACGATACCATTGCACGCCGTTTCAGTGCCTTGCGCTAGAGGTGATACCGCCTCAGATGAGCCGGTCAACATCGCCCTTGGCGCCGTGCCTCACTCACACAAACACACGGCCAGTACGCGGGCGTCATTTTACATGATGATTTTAATAATTTTTGTTTGGAATGTTGTCTGCTGTGTGTACGTAAGAGAACATATTGGCTCTGTGTTATGTTAGAAGTCTTATGCTCCTTGGCGGAGGAATAACATTGCGGTAATTGTTTTGTGCAGTCCACAAGATGGCGGATCAGTAAATGCGTTTACGCATGTGTCTCGAAACTTGTTTCCTGATCCTCCGGATTTTTGCTCGTTTTCAAGGACTTATTTGTGAAGTGTGTTCTCCTCAAACTGCTTATATAACATCAATCCACGCTAAACTACAGCAAACAGAGTAGCATAAAATATGAACAGGAACACTATGTAACACTTAATGATATCATGTTCATTGAAAACAGTCCACTCCTCTACTTCAATCGTTTACAATTTTAAATTATCTTTGTGCGCATACCTAGAAAAGAGCGACGTTTAGAGGCATAGTACAAGGCAAATGACTGGTTTAATTTGCTCATCGTAGTACAATGACTTAGTAAATGTCCGTGTAGAAAATTAAATCCTCAGGTTATTCAGAATGTATATATAATTGTATTATTTTTTACATTAACCCTGTTTTTAATTGCTTAGACCCTATGTTAAGATTTATACGCTTCGGAGAGCATAAAATGTCACTGGTGTCTAAACAAAAACAATTATTAATTTTAAAGTTAATAAATGCTCGTATGAACGTATTAGTTTAGCCCTTTTAGTCTTAGTGCAAAGATAATGTCCCGACACTTTGTTGTACAATTATTTAATATTATTTCAGGTCAGATTCTGAATCGCTTCTCTAAGGATATGGGTGCAATGGACGAACAGCTTCCTTTAGTTCTGAATGATATTCTAGCGGTAAGTCACTTGGAACTGAACTGTGGATAAGTGTATCTAACAATAGCTATATAAGTACCTTATATTAGAAATTATGTTGACGTGCAATTAGTACGCACGTTCAACAGCAATTTTCCATCAAGATTTTTGCAGAAATTCTTAAGCTATGATAAAAGAAATATTGACGACTTCAAACAAGAGTGTAATCTCCAACCCTATATTTTAGCGT
This sequence comes from Medauroidea extradentata, assembly GCA_003012365.1. Taxonomy (NCBI): domain Eukaryota; kingdom Metazoa; phylum Arthropoda; class Insecta; order Phasmatodea; family Phasmatidae; genus Medauroidea; species Medauroidea extradentata. The sequence continues at coordinate 39,301 of PNEQ01003004.1, read as the reverse complement.
ATTTCTTTTCATTCCTTGCACATAAATACATGTAATGTAATTTTTTATACTTTACACTTTATTTTCACTCAATTCATACTTACGGTATTTTCCTTTCTTATTTATGCGAGCACTCTCGTATAGCGTGTGGAAACCATGAGGCATTTTAACTCGACGTCACTTTAATTGTTAAAGATTTTGTACATGTTTTGGTCAGCCCACATTATAAACAATTTGCATTAAATCATAAAAAAAATTAATTATAAAACGATTTCTTGTTCGTCATTAACTTCACATTTATAGCGTGAACAATGAATAAAAATTAATACATACATGAAAGTGTAAGCATTTAAATTTTAATTTACATTTAATTACCAACTTGTGCTTTTCCAAAAATATTTCCCTTATTGCTTGGCTTAGAATTGTATTACGTTTACAACTCCTTTGTATATTGTCCTATGCAAACAAGATATTGTCTTTCGCGTTTAATATAAAAAATGATTTAGCTGGAATTTGGTATGTAGCTTAATAAATGAGAAAAGAAATTATAACTTTGAAATGTTACCAAGATTTGTAACAAGTGTGTGCCCTATTCTCTTCTGCCGTCACAAAGTAGCATTCTGAGTTTCGGCTGCATGTCGTGATTTTGTATTATTTACACTATTAGTCAATCACGCGCTGCAGTTTGAGGCGTAAGTCGGTATTACATACACATCATTAGGCAGGAGACGTTGTGATTTACACTTACAACAATGAAAAAAAAAATTTCCGCTTTCTTTGCTTCCTAGCCTTTGAAAAAGAACAACTTTACTAATAAATTACGGGTTAAATTTTTAAGAGTTCTGAAAGGAGAAAAGGATGAAGAAATCAACTCTTTCATTACTTCCTCCAAGACGCGCTTGAAATTGTCTACTAGAAGAAAATTGTGGAAACTACCTAAAGCATTAAAAGCAAAAACTCACTTAGCAACCTAAGAAGGCATCTGCCGAGTTTCCAGACACCCAAACTGGCAACACTTAAATTATTTTTTTTAAACGGAACTTGTTCGAAAACAAATATTTTTCACATAACTTTCAAATATATGTACTTTTAAGGCCCAAAATGACTTTTTTTTATTTCTGAGAGCAATATGCAACAGAATTTACCTACGTTCGGATGTAAAATCGAGAATTTCCCATCTTTTACAATATTTCTTTCATTAAGTATAATAAAATGTTAGTTAACGTTTCAACATGGGCCTACTTAAATTTACATAGCTTTTTTAGAACAAAAAAAAATTAGTCCTTTAAATAAAAAATTACAAAATTGTACACCGACAAAATGAAACTGCATAGAATACAATTCCTGTAAATATTCTCTCTTTTTTAAGGCTATGGTCTATCATTTCTACTGCTTTAAAGATAAGAATTTTTTAAATCCGAAACGTGAGCAAATATAATAAAACCTATTTCACGGTTTTCTCCAAAACAGTGAGTACCATGTTAACTAATTTTTTTCGAGACAAAATACACAATGGTTTCAGTTAATTATGCAATCAAGGAAGTTTCATTAATGAAACTGGCGAATTCTACAATTTTTGGTCTTCAAAAAATAGGTTACATTCCAAAACCAGTATTTGATATCTGCTCTCGTTTAGGAATGAAAAAATAATTACCATAAAAGGAGTAGAAATGATGGATTATGACCTTGAGCATTTTTATCATATCACTATTTTTGCCAGACTTATGAAATGGTCCTATGGTTTATGTGTAGGGACACATTAATTTAGTGTAAGAAATTCGGTACCAACCTGTTTCAGTGTACTAATCTGTACCTCTGCTTCGTGGTTCGATTTCGAATGTTAATAACTGTCAACGTCTCGGAGGGTTCTGTATGAACTCATTCAGATTAATACAGTCAAATGAGAAACATCTCTGCAGAAATATGTGCTGCAAGAACCATGAAGCACAGCTGCAGACGTGCATGCAGAGCAATGAAAGATCTGCACGTAAGTTAAGTCCTTAAAAACAATTGAGTCGACTGTGTTTTTATTCTATAATCAGAGATCCGTCTTTATGTGAAACGCTGATTATACATTTTACTTTTCGGCTTTGATGTTAATTTTTTTTATCAGGTACAACTAGTGAGTTTTTAACTAACCGACTGCTTCATTACAATTACGAAACCTCAAAGTCTGGCCGAAATATAGTAACAACATTTGTAATCCCATACAACTAAATCCTTTATTAAAACGTTGTTCATTTTAATTTTTCGCACTCCTTTCACAACAGCATGTTGTTATTTAAGGATCCACAAGAGTTGTACAAATGTATATGTTGTTACTTCTCTGTCCTCAGATTGGCTTCATACTGCTGGGTATCGTGACGCTAATAGCGATCGTCAACTACTGGATCCTCATACCCACATTATTCGTGACTATAGTCTTCTACCTGGTCAGGTCTGTGTACGTGCGCACATCCCGCTCTGTGAAGAGACTCGAGGGAATCAGTAAGTGTATTCAATAACTCTGCTGACTAATCATAAGCAGCATTTTTATGACGCAAGATTTCATATTGTACGAGATAACTTATGTTATCCTCCATGCTTAATTTCAAAACAAAGATGTTCGAAAACATTTCACACGACGTCTCGCAGCAAATTTTAATTTTGCAAGAAACACATGTTGACCTCTGCTTTAGCAAAAATATTCTTTGAACACACTTACTCCAGATGATATTTCTTCTTCCTGGCATCCAGAATGACTTTTTAAAGGAATTGTTAACTATTGCTATGTGACTTGCAATTTTTCTTCTCACAGATCAGTTATGATGTACTTCCATTTCTGTGACTAGTGTACTGTTGGTCACATACAAAAAACTCAGAACGGCTAATAGAATCCTTCCTTCTGGGCGAGTTGCAGTATCTTGCGCTGAAAAATAGGACATGCATGTTCTAATTACTGACTTCATTCGAGATCGTCCTTGCATGGGAAATTCTCTAATGAGAGGTTGACATCTTGCTTGAGTTTTGAATATATCTTGCGTCGTTTAAAAACTGCTTTAGTTTTAACTAAGGATATGAAATTTTCGTTCTTCAATGTCGAGAAGTAAAATATACAGTGTTACAGAAACATACATAGTCAAGTTTATAATTTAACAAAAAACAGCGAAGATTTCTGTTCATCGTTCCATATATTTTACGTAACTTAATTAAAATTATTAAGTCTCTGTTTACATAAGACTACTTATTAGGTCTACGCGCATATTTTCCTCAAATATACATACATATAACTCGATGGACTAAGAGTCAGAAATGCTTTATGAAATGTTTCAAGCATAAATTTCTCAAAACAATTTTCTTTCATTACAATACGTGTGAAGTTAGTAGTAATTATGTTTTTAGTATTGTTAGATTAGTAATATATGTTTTTTCATAGCTCGGAGTCCAGTGTTTTCTCACTTGAATGCATCGCTCCAAGGATTGACGACTATCCGAGCATTCAAGGCACAAAAAATTTTGCAAGAGGAATTTGACAGTTATCAGGTACTGTATCTTTCTTTGCAAGCCTTGCTTATACCTCTTTCTTCTGTACCTAAGCTGTCATTCTATTTGCTTCAGTTAAAAAGTTATATATTTAAAACCTTTGTAAATGTATAAATTTTACTTCTCTCAAACAAGCATGTTTAGTCCAAATATCATCCTGAAAGCACAAAATTGCATGTCAATGAAAATCTGTCAACAGTATAGAAATACTTCTGGGATCGGCAAAAGATTAATGCCAGCTTAAGAAGAATCAGGAGAAAAAAAGCTATGGAAAAGCAGTGGCGAAGCGTGATCGTTAGGGTGGGCCGAATAAAAACAAATTTCGGAATTTCTAATTCTAATATTGACGAAAAATTTGCACTTTTGTATTATGAATTTGATAAAAGTAATAAATAAAATATAGTTGTTATCCTCAGTTCACACATTAAGCCTTATGTCGGAAAAAATCTCAAAAATACATTTTTAAAATAATTTTTCGAGTTTTTAATATTAAGTCTCAGAGCGTCTTATAGCATGATATTGCATACATTTAGCAAACATATATTACGAAAAATTGGGAAAATATTCTTGCGCTTAATGTTTAGTTCGTGTATAAGGCCTAAAATTGAAGGAAGTATATAGAAACAACATATTTCTGTTGTATTTTCAATTTTAAAATATTAACCTATCGAGTGTCATATAGCATGACAATGCTTAAGATTCAAATAAATAATAAAAATAAACAATTACAGCTTTTATGAATTATTTATTAGAAATATTTCTTTTAACTTTTAAATTTTACTCAAGAGGAACAGTTTCGTGCAGCTCTTCGCTCATTTCGCAGAATTATATTTTCAAATGTTTTTATTTCCTATCTTGCCTTTTCATAATCTTTTGTGATAATTTTTTATTCAAACTGCCAATGTAACCGATCCTGGTAGTACGCTGGTCATACATGAACTTCCTCTCAGAAAACGGGATCTTGTTTTTTTTTCTTTTTCAGTTATGTTCAATAACTACATATCAGTCACGGGTACTTGGCCTTCTTCCGCACCTACACGAAAATGACATTAAAGATTTATTTATTTATTTATTACTTATTGAATAATTTAGAGACATATATTCCAAACGGTGAAGTTAAGTCATGTGGGCTTTACTTATACGTAACCATATTTTTACAGATGCACAAAATAAAATTACGTATACAAATAACTGACAAAAACTAAGAAAAATTAAAAACTAATAATGACTAACATGACAATTCGACAAAAAACCACTTTACATATTCGTGCGAAGTAGCGACTAATAAATACTTGTACAGAGTATTTTGATTTACCATCAGCAACAAAGTTTTAAATCTTTTTCTATAAAACTATTTTGATTTTTGTCTCGCTGGTGTGATTTTTTAAACTTGAAGTATGAATCATAGTACGTGTTTATCACCTACACAACCCGCGTATGAGTCACTGTTGGAATAGACGCTTTGCAATACAATTGTTAAACTTTTATTGCAACACATTCGTATATTGTTGAAAATGCAACGTTTTTTTTTTTTTTTTTAATTTGATAATAATTATAATCTATACCTTTCTTCAAAGCAACACAGCAGAACATCTCCATATGTCGGTTGTCATGTTGCACTGAGTTATTTCGGTATACCGAACAAAGAGTAGCAATGGGATTGTCTTGTAAGCAATACATTTTTCGGAGTCCCCATTTCAATTATGTCGACGGCCAATGTGAACAATAAGCTCGCATAAAAATGTCACGTAACTAAGCTACGCTGATCACACCACTATATGCAACACTCTACACAACTTTTATGGATTCACGCACTACCTCGCACAGCATGCAGAGCAGAAACTGACGTGCCAGCTCTGATGCCTGCTTCGTATCTACGAGCCTGGTCCGAGCAACACAGCTTGCGGGGAGAGCTATCCTGCAGGGGCAGTCTGGGACGTGGTTAGATGCCGTGCTCGCTGCGAAAGCTACAGCATTGTTCAAATTACTTTAATTTGCAAGTTTTCTTACTTTACAAACGTTTCACAACAATCATGCATTATATTTTTAGCACAAGCAAAATAATGTTGTGAAACTGTGCAATAAAGCATTTTGTAATTAATTTTTGCCAAATTTAAGCCCGTGCGAGAACTAAAAACTGATGTCCAGAAAATTGTCCCCATTTTTCCCATTATTTTTTGGCTACCCTGACATGTTTACATCCACTAAGACAATTATAGACTTCAAATTAAAAATTCCAAAAAATATTTAAATGAGATTTTTGTGATTTTTCTTTAACTTTAGGCATAATGCGCGAACTGAAGAAAACTGTAATTTTTTACAATAATTTTTTTCCAAATTCAAAATACAAAAGTGTAACTTTTCCTCACCATTAGAATTTGAAAATCCGAAATTGGCTTTTATCGTCCCACCCTAGCGATCATGAGCCATGGCAAGCTCTATTATGATCCGACAATACATTTTGAGCGCGTTGCATTAGTGCACCTTTCAGTCACACCCAATGAACGTGCGTTGCTTAGACCAAGGTATACTACAGGGGAATTCTCTTTTCGTTTGTTCAAGCTATTGGCTCTGGTATGTACTAGATCCTTACAGTATAATGGTTACACACACAACTTACAGTTGTGTACAGTCGTTGTTGCTAAGCATCTCATTCCCTGGAACAATCAACGCTTCGCCCCTGCGGAGAAGTGTAAATTTTTAAAACTGGTAAGAAAATAACCACTGGAATAAAATAACGCATTAGAGCTTATGTGTACAGAAAAACTAACAGTCTGCTGTAGCAAAACACTTAACGGAAGTAAACCCAGCACCGAATTCAACAAGTTGTCTACAATAGCCGACATTCATAACTACCGGCATAGAATAGCATTATTAGAGAGACGATAGAAATTATTCAACCCCCCTACAACATCTGCAAGGAAGATAGCTGCAGATTAAACAAATTTTGGACACACATATTCATGGATGATTTACAATCTAATAATTAGAGGAAAATTACGGAAGAAATTACCAGTCACTTCAACAAACCAGGACCTATTTGACGAAGAACTCAACCTACTAGAGTACAACCAATCAAAGCAAGCAAGACTGTGATTGGCCAACAAGCCTGGCCTACCAGAAAACACCCACTTTTAGACCCAGTATGGGAGATGCAAAGCAACGCTAGGAGCAGCACTGTCGCGCCTTGCAGACGGCCGGAATGGTGATAGAAATGTGTTTTCCATATGCACGGCAATGAAGACGCATATATTGTTATTTTTAAGGGCTCGTGTGGATTAAATGCAGGGTGTAGTTCACGAACATAAAACTAACATTGATCACGACGAACTATTTAATAAGAAATATGTAATAAATTGTTTGATATATTAAATTTTTAAAATTGAAATGTGTATTAGAAGCGACGCGAAATAAAACCGCATGGAGAGTGTGTATCAATAAATGATTTCGTTATGCCGAAAATACAATTTACAAGAAAGAAATGTAAATATAATCTTTTCGGCTAACTACAAAATTGATTAAAATTTGTGCGCACGAAAACTATCCGTTCAGAATGCTTATAGGTTACGTAATGCTTGAAGGTTAGTTCATGCTGTTGTTACAAAATATATTAATATTATCGTTATTGCAAGTAGACTAATACTTTATATAAAAAGGGGCTAGTATGAGCTTGTAATTTTCACGTTACTAGATATTTACGAAACTTTCTGCAAACGTAGCTTCAGAAAATTTTTGTAAAATTTTTTTGTAGGAAAAAAATCTACTTTTCAAAAACAAACATAAAACAGTTATTTTTAATAATACATGCATGCTAAGTTGGCATTTTAACGCTTACAAATGCATAGACATGTCTACGACTATATAAATTCAACAATTTAGTATTCAGTAAATGGACGAAGTTAGGTTTAACCTCGTTAGTTCTAAATAAACCAGCTTTAATGAAAACAACGTGCCTATTACAATACACACGGGAATTGGAAAAGAAAATACAAATAGGTAATACAGAATTAGTTTAGAGAATACTGTTTATAATATGAATACAATTAGTTTGGTAGTTTGGCAGAAGTTGGGATGTGTGAAAATGTCAACACTCGTAAAGATATTTTTACGTTGTTACCTATCGACAGTGCTCTTTATATACATATAGAAAGATATTTTTAATAAAACTTTTATTTTTACAACGATGAACAGTACTATTGCCACCTTGTATTTATTTATAGACCTTAAATTGCTTCGCTGCACACGTGCACAATATAGCGTCTGCAGTCGGTATCACCATTCCGAAGGTTCAGAAGTTCACCACCAGATTTGAGCCACTTTGCTTTGCATCTCCCATATGAAGGGCACCTGTCCGCTATGCCTTTTGTTCACTCTCGGAGGGAGAACTTCGTCAAGGAAGAGCTCCAACACTCAACTGGGCAGAGGATGTTACGCGAAAGTGCCTACGAGCAGAGTCCTGCCTTCTAATGCATGTTGGTTAAAAGGTGACTCAGAATGGGCTATGTAAGTACACGCTGAGGGCGTGATACACTGACCATCTGCACATAACACATTCCTGGGTGATGGATAAGGGATCTCAGCTTGTTGTGGTAGTTGGAAACACCCATACCAGCCTGCGGACCAACTGGGAGAAGGCGTTGAAGTGAAATCACATGCGCTGGAGTAGGAAGACTGTGGAATCTGAACTCTGCGAGGTGGGCCCTGCTCATTAGTGGATGTCTGCTAGTTGTCGCACCACGAATCTGCTGCCAACAGCATATATTGCAACATAACCCTCAGCTTCGGCTGGTGGGCACTCATGAAGTGTTTCTGTCTGCTACAACATGTGATGTGAACACTGCTCGACCGAAATAACGCCCGTGATGACGCCAACGTGCTTCGATGACGTGGACTACGGCTGCGCCTCATGCATCGGCAACAACTTAAGTCATTTCCAAGCCGTTTAGAGAAGAAGGCTTCACATGCAAAACAAACTCTGCCCCCTAATCTTCTGGCTTAGGTGTCTGCAACATTTTTTTTATCGCCGGCAGCCGGTTTCCTCCAGTGTTCTCGCTGATTTACTACTTTCTTCCACATAGTAAATCCCAAAGGCTGTAAGGGGCTAAACCGTTAGTCCTTGCAGTCTCTCCCTAGCGCTTGACGCACCCCAAGCCACGGCGTTTCCCTCCTACCTCCTACTCTTAACTGAGTAAGACGGAAACTGAACGGCCACAATTCTACATTGTAACAATAAACGTGTAGTCAATTTGGCTCGCAGTTCTTAGATTGCTTCTCCTAGCTAACCCACATTACCAGGATGACCTGCCAAGCCAGCTGCCTGGTTGGGAATCACCTTTTTCTGCGAGGTGCGGCAGTAAAAAAAAACCTTTTCCTCTGCGCCTGTCAGTTGGTCAACAGACGACCTGAAGATGACAGCTGCATCGACTGCCGAAGTGTCGAAAGACAAAGTAGTGATGCTGCTAAATCCTATAAGTCAAGAACATCCATACAGCAGCCGTGGAAGCCTGCAATCTATACTAAGTACTTTTTACTTACATGTAAGAATAATTAACTTTCCTAATTTGTAAGGCAAATTCACCTTAACTATGTTCTGCTGTAGAAGGGAGTTAAGAATTTAGTGATTATTAAAAACGCCCTGCACATTAGGCTGAGACCTATTGCAAATGTTAGGTACAACGTGTTACCTAAGAGTGAGGGCTGGGCATACAAAATTTCCACCCAGTGCCACACTAGTTTAAAGTAACTGTCAGTTTATTCTCAAATTGCGCATTTGTAACGGAATCAGTCTATGTATTGCAATGTCATAAATTATTTGTTTATTAACTTTTTTCCAGGACGTGCACTCAACGGCGTTCTTCCTGTTTGTAGCATCTGGACGAGCTTTTGGCCTTTTCCTCGACGTCGTGTGCTTGGTTTACATTGCCTGCGTGACTTTCAGTTTCTTAATAATGGGACAAGGTATAGTACTTATCTGAGGAACAAACGTAACTATAGTTTAAAAAAAATAATAAAGTGACGCTTAGTTATTACTTAAGTAATGTTAATATTTAACAGAAAAATCTGTAAAATTTTTACTCTATATAACTTTCCAACACTTTTAATCAAAAAATAAAAAATCTATGTTTAAAATTTTATTTATGGTATATTAATGATGCTCGGGGTAGATAAAGGTAATAGACCTACAATCTTCAGCAACAGTTTTTGGTGAATTTTATATTGTGGTTTTTAGCATGATACTGAGCAAACAATAACCGAACCAGATTTCAAACTGACAATATCTTACATTCCAGTTATTTCTTCATCAGTACTACTACAGTGTTACGATGTCTATCTTGTCTATTCCTTGACAATTTAGTTCGTAACTTACCTATCCTTGACTGGACTAAACAAGTAAATTATGTTAAGTCGCGTAGTCACAATCATTTTCTGAACAAAAATTAGTCTGTTACTGTGTTGAAACCCAAATTTCGCCTCAAAGAGTGTCGCATAGTTGTTTGTCGATTATCCAAATTGTTCCTAGACAAACATGCTTGTTTTTTATTGTATTCGTTGATTGGAGTTAGTAGCAAATTTAAAATATCCAGTTTCTGCCAATTTCAACGTTGTTCATGATCCCACGCATAAATATAATTCTTCAGATGTTTGGTAAAGGATAGGTGTGAGTTTTGTGAAACGCAGAAGTTGTAACTTGACGAAAACTTTTCGGACTGATAGAGTTTCCGAGCTGATCTAAGCGATTATCGAAGAGGCTGTATGCAATTTTTCAGATAACTGAAAGGTGAGGTATAAGTGTGTTTCTGTCAATAATTTAACATAGTCCAGAGTATTGTACACACAGGAACGCTTTGGTTAATACAATCGTCGGCGTAAATATTCTTATATAAGGCAAGCACACACACACGTGCCAGATAAAAACAATTGGTAGGCTGAGCAAAATTATAAAACGCAAAAATTTGGTTTTATTGGTATGGCAAACTACATATTTTAGCGACGTAGACACTCTATAGAGTAGACAAAACCCGCTTGAAAATATAATATTGCATTGAATGGACTAACCGTATACAATACTTATAAGATTGCCTGCAAATAGTACTTTATTTTGCTGGGTTAACCTGTGGTTATTCGATATCCAAGCCTGAGATAACTCGGAGTGTAAATAATAATATAGTTCACGTCTCAATATGACTGAACTCACTCCAGACTAAAGCTGGGTTGGTTCTATAGTTCGGGCCATGGCCAACTCCCTTCCAGTTCTTGTTCCTGATACTCTGAGCCAGTGATTACGTCGCTAATGACCTTTTTGTCCACCAGACGTTATGTTTTATAAACTACCTGTCTACTTCCATCCACCTGCATTATACATCGAGATAGTTAGCAATAAAAAAATGTTACCCGCTTTGGCTAACAAGTCAAAGGCATAATTTTCAATCATAAATTTCTTCAAACTGCTATAAAAGATCTACTTTTGAGAATGTGATCAATGGACAACATTTTATGTGTCATATTGGCAGGAATTCTGGGAGGTAGTGTCGGCCTGGCCATCTCGCAGTCTCTGGGACTGACAGGGATGTTCCAGTGGTTCATGAGACAATCTGCAGAGCTGGAGAACCAGATGACCTCAGTGGAGAGAGTTATGGAGTACGGCAACTTAGAAGATGAGGGACCACTGGAGTCTAAACCAGGTCTGTTGCATTTACTCTTGAATGTCACTTCCGCTTGTTTTGTCTCACCCGTGACAACTTGTCACTAGTTAAGGCGAAGCTATGGTTATGGGTGAATTTAAAGGTTAAAGTTTTCAATTGAACATGTTTTGTTGAAAATGTCTTGAGGTGTGTTTTATGTTTTAATGATTAGTATTTTCTTGATATATAATCATGTAGAGAGTTTCAACATTTCTCGTACAGTCTTGCAGTAGTTTCAAACTTTTGTTTTAAAATTATAAGGTACTTTTTATCTTAATATTGTGCCTGCATTTTCTAACATTCTATAGAACTTACAAAAGTTTTTAAAATGCATAATATACATTTTGTCGAAACACAGTAGGCCTACTCAGTTTGAAAGTATAAAAAAAAAATCCAATGTATGTATCTACATCACTTTCGTTATAGATGTTAATTGCTTGACGTTCGCACTGTGCGTTGTTTTCAAAAATTAGTATTTATAGTAAAATTTACTACTAAATGTTACGTTTTTCACTTAATTTTTAACTTTATTTTTTACTATAAGGGCATTCATGCCGACAACCTTTACTGATAACGCGATTGTTTGATACTGTAAGAAAACTAATTTATTAAAATGGTTCTTCACAATTTTTTTTAATGGGAAACTGTACTGTTATTTCTGCATTTCAACAACCTGTTTCCTGTTAAGATAATATTTTCCAGGTATCTGTTTCTTTGGTCGAGATAATTTGAATTTTTATATTAATAAAAGTTTTTTTTTTTTTTTTAAACCCATACAGATACGAAGCCACATAAAAGTTGGCCGTCTCATGGCAAGATTGTTTTCCAAAATGTGTACATGTCATATGCTGCTGAAGAGCCACCAGTGTTGAAGAATTTGAATTTCACTATCAATCCGTCTGATAAGGTAAGAATAAATCATTTCGTTGATATAATTAGGTTTAAAAACAAAACGTTTTTTGGAACGTGATAAACGCATTTCATTTATGTGAATATGGATAGGTTTAAACTATTGTAGTGTACACCACAGCACATGTTTCATTACAAATTATGTTACACACTCATAACGTAAAAAATAGTCTGAAAAACGTGTCTTGATGCAGGGAGTTGGGAGACGCATATGCGGCTACACGTATGCCATCATTAATTTCGTCTCTTCTATTGTCCAGTAGAAATCACTTAACGTTTCACTGAATATATTAACCTTTCTTTCTTTTGGTTCCAAGAAGATCATCAGAATATCAAGTACTCAGGTGTCAATTCCAAACAAAAAAAAAAAAAACATTTCTGAGCAAACCACCGCGAATATCTGTGCAGCTTGTGTACTGTCACTAGCTTCATGAAGTATCCCCTTCCGTCGTTAACATGTTTAACATTTTTCAACATTTCACTTTATAAAATCTTTCTGGCACTTGTCAAAATTTCGGAAATCTCAGGAAAATATGTTACAACATGAGGATATTTTCAGTGGCGGCTCGTGGGTTATTGGCAGGTAGGGCTGCAGTTGCCAAGAGCGGTACAGGGCTGTGCGCTGGTTCACTCTACAGCCACTAACACGCTGATGTGCAGGTGCACCTTACTACTGAGTGGTCACAAAATATCTAGTAGCCGGCAAATATTTCATGGTCGTTGGTCTACGGCGCGTTCATCAATAGTTTATAGTTCCGACTATCTGCACCCCCACCTGGCAGCAACCCACGAGCCGCCACTAGATATTTTCTTTTTTTCTTTTTTAAGAAATTATTAAATTATTATGCTCTAAATTAAAATTTTACCACCATAGTCGCGGGCTTTTAAAGAATACTTACTTGGTCTTGGACGTATAGTCAGAGATATGCTAAAAATAAAGGTTTAAAAATCATTTCTTTATGCTTTGTTTGCGGTACTCTTTCTTGTTGCAAAATTTTGAGAATGGAGTCAAAGTAAAATATGCGATAATTTCTCATGCACCCGCTGCTGATTTACCAAAATGTGTTTCTATGTATTATTGCTCGAGTTCAACTAAGGAAGCAATTTTACTTTCCTCTTTATTTGAAACCCTGACTCTAAATATAGATACTGATTTCCGACCTCTTTTGTAGATTTATCATTTTAACCTTGTTATTTTGCTCTCGCGGCTACCATATATATATATATATATATATATATATATATATATATATATATATATATATATATATGCTTAATGGTATTGACATAAAAACGTAAGACCATGTTAAATTGACGACCATAATTTTTTTAAAATCCTTTCCAGATCATGTATATATTACTGCATGCTGGTGTTACGTGTTTACAACAATGTTAAACGTTACTATCCTAATTTTTAAAGTATTATTTAAAGTAAGTAACGAATATTCTGAATGATTAAAATATTTTATATAGAAAATGTAAGGATAACAGGGTGAAATAAGTACAGGATGTCCGTAATGACTTTTTCCGATTACAAAAACCAATAATATCCGTTAGAAGCAAGTAAAAAAATGTGAAACTGTTGTAAAAGTGTTAAGAAACTCTACAAGTTTATTTTCCAACTGAAAAACACATCAGTAAACCTCCACATGAGCATCCTTGGTAACACGTAGCACATCTAGTCGATAAACAATTTTCGTCCGCACATTGGCAACATCACTGGCGGGATCGATCCAATAACTCTGGTTGTCCCTTGTCGCAGGGTTGCACAATCTGGTACAGGTGTTCGGTAGTCCCCATTCTTGACATAAACCCATAAATATAAGTCTAGTGGCGTTAAGTTAGAAGAGCCTGGAGGACAAACCGTTGGGCCATCACGACCGATCCATCGTCCAGAAAAGGTCTAATCAAGATAGAAACGGGCCTCCATTTATGGGGTTATGTCAAGCATAGTGTCCACCGAACACCTGTACCAGATCTTGCAACCCTGCGACGACTGATAACCAGAGACATTGCATCGATCCTTCCGGTGGTGTTGGCAAATGTGTGGACGGAAATTGTATATCGTCTACTGTGTTATCGCGTTCAAGTGAGAGCGCACGAAGCACATGCACGTGATCGAAGGTATGGTCTGTCAATGAAAACACGTAGTGTTCACGTAATTGCAGCTGGTAATCAGGGGTGTCCGGAATGCTTGCCACGTGTAGTGGCAGACAGGTATTGAGCGTAGAATACCAGGCACGAATTGGTGGTATTTAGGCGAGCATGAACACATGAAGTCGTGGGAACGAGATAGGTATGAAGAACCCCGAGAAATTGACAGTAGGGCTGTTACATATTTAGATATATTGAAAATTCTCGACATTGGCATTTTCTATGTTTGGTGCATAACGATTCTTAATAATATCTACGATAATAATCGATGTAATTAAGTAATAGACTTTCATTAACATTATCAAAACCCTCGTTATTATCAAACCATCGGTATTGTGCAACTGACAATGTTATGGAACCCGAAAAATCATTTTTAAATACATTCATTCCACATTAACGATATTTACATCATACTTAAAAAAAACCGTCACGTAAGACACATAAACACTATCCAATTAATAGACATTATGCAAAGTTTAGATGTAGGGGAATGTGGCCCAAAATGATCCCTGCGGGTAAAATGATTCCTTGTCGTGTTTATTGTTACTGCTGGTACCATCTGGCGGTGGCCGCCAGAGCTGAGTGTAGAACCGCGTGGCGAGCCAGTGTAATGAAGTAGAGCATCGGAATTCGGAAGTAGCAAAGATATTCTACTTGAAGGAGAAAAACTATTTTGAAAGTGCCTGATCTAAGATAAGTCGTTATAAAACGTGTCACTTGTGAATTTGTGTGTCCGAGAGTCAAAAATTTAAATACAGGATAAGTAAATACAAGCGTCTTACTACATTTTACGGTGCTCATGTTTTAATATGGCTGTTTTCGTAAGACGCTGTGTAGTTGTGGCATCTGTATTTTGGGCAAAATGATCTCTCTGAGTAATCATTTTGCCCGCAGAGGAATCGTTTTGCCCACAGAGGGATCGTTTTGCCCGTATTTTATGTTATGCTGTGAATTTATACATTAATATTAATTTAATCTGAATTAACCTTAGGGATTAGTATTTTTTAGGATTTTATAATGTATTGTATTCAGATATTTGTCACATATGTCCATAAGTAGTATTATTACATTTGATGTGGCAACATTAAGTTCGATAAAATATATGACAATGATCATGTTATAATAACGTATTGCACAGTATACAGTCTTCACTGTCCTCAAATTGCCTATTTTCATTCCAGGCAAAATAAATTATTTAAATAATTGCTGGCAAGGACTGGCTACGAGGTTTTCGCCATAGACACCCAGAATTGTCTCTAAGATGTCCAGGATCAACATCAGCAACTCGTGCTCGAGCGTTCAATCGCCCAGTTGTAAGCAAATTCTTTTCGATCCTCCATGAGGTAAATGACAAGTTCACTGTTCCACCTCAAGCTATCAAACCTACGCCAAAAATGTCAGTAAAACACCGCTCAGTCCCAAAGAGGAAAAGCCAAGAAACAATTGTGTTAACAGACAGTCCTTACAGGAACATGTTACTGGAAAACCGGCGCCAAAAGTTGGAACTGGCAGAGATAAAAGCGGCTAGGCATAGGGAAAAGGATAATTCAGTTCCAGCACAAAAACGACCAAACCCGAACAGATGCGCTACCTCTACACCTAATGTTGGTGGCAAGAGGAATAGGCAATCTCAGCTGTTAGCAAGCGACAGTGAATCTGAAGATGGGGAAGAAAGTAGATTTATGTTTTGCTCCGAACTTTTTTCTAATCCATTGCCAGGGGAAGAATGGATTCAATGTGTGGTTAGCAAAATGTGGGCATATGATGCATGTGCCGGCACCGAAGATGACTGTGTAACCTACACATGTGATTTGTGCAACAAGACGAGTTAAAGTGCTATGCGAAATTTCCGCAGGAAGTTGTAATGAATGTTAGTAATATCTGGACTCATTTTTTCATTTTATTTTATTCGTATTAACAAATAGTATTTTCCTTAGATAATAAAAAGTTGTTTGCCTTAAAACAAGAGTTTTTCCTATAAATGTATCATATTTCTGCCGGAAATATGCTTTAAGTGAATTGCTTTCAATAAATAGTGAAATGTGTACAACTGAAACGGTTAGTTTACTTGACACACAGGGAAAACTATTTCTCCATATAATTTACATAGGGGATCATTTTGTACCATAGGTGGGGCAAAATGATCACATTGCAGTGTTGTGTATTATATTTTGTTAACATAGGTATGTTAGTATTTTAAAATCTCAAAAAATTATATATCGTGCTATAATAACATAAGGCTATAATCAAACACTTACTTCAGGAAATGAGAGTATATTTTTTATATTATCTGGTGATTTTCCTTAAGGGGATCATTTTGGGCCACTTTCCCCTAATTAATATAATTTATGTTGCACGTGTTGTATATATAATTACTATACCGAACATGCAGTGTATCACGATCTATGATTGGTATGTGAATAAACAGTACATAACAGCCCTAGTTGGGCATACATATGTTTTCTTAAGTTTGACTGTAACATTGAAACACGTTTACAGTTGACGTTTCTGTCTGATTAAAACACTATCACAAAACAATACGAACACTCGCTTGAACAGTCACAAATTTAACTCTCGTGACACTGCAGCAGCGCGCGCTGGTTAGAAGCTTGTACACCCCTTACAGCTTATACTATTCTCCGTTCACTCTTAGTTGAGTTCTGAAGTAAACATATAACATCATATCATTGCACTTCGCTAGCTTCTAATTGGCTAAATTTGTGCAGTGCGCCGACGTACTATTTCCAACCAACAAAACTGTGTACAGTTGGTATCATAGAAAACAACTGCACACAATCTGTTAAAACAATTATGCGTGAAAATTTCGTACGTGTTATCGACATACGAAAACAAAAGTTACATAAAATTTGAAAAAATATTGTCATGTGTATATTGTCGTCATGCGTAGTTACCGTATATTTCAAAATTCAATTGTAATTCTCAAGCCATAACTAACGATCGTATTCAAATATTCTGGTACTAACGTAACGAAAATTTGGTACTACATGCAGAAAAAAAGTCGTCAACATAATGAGTTATTAAACATACTGTAAAGTCCTCTTGAATTATTTTGTACTTCGTTTTGGAAAAATCACATTTGATAAAACACCAAACAATCTGTCGATAATTCACGTCACATATTAGTTTTGTTTTATGAAGAGCGTTACGTGAGAATTTTATTTGTGCCTCTGTGCCTTCATCACCACAGTTTGTTTTGTAATGAAGATATATGTCCACGTTTCGATAACCATGAAAGAAATTTTCACTGTTCACGTCCGTCACATAACCTAAGCTGCAAGTTAGGCCATGTAAATATTACCGACGCGAGCAATGAGGATGGACGGAACGAAATAGATAAAGGATTAAGGAATTCTGGTACGGACGTACTGGAACGGAAAATGGATATACGGAAATAAACATTCGCAGTAGCCAAAACACTGACGTGTTAATGTCCAAAAATACTTTGAGAAAGTAAAATATTAGATTAGTTTGTGATGTCTCCGACTTATATTTACAGTGGTTATTAATACTGAACTAAACTTTTGGTATTTTCAGAGTATCGTACATCTCTAAATACCGGCAAGTGTACCAAGAAACCTATATCTTTTAATAGTCCGTGAGTCGTTAAATAACTCGTGAATAAACTGTACGGATGTGTCGTCCGCTAACCATAATTATAGTAATTAAACATATAGCGTCGTAGATTGTGTTTGCAGCATCTGGCAGTATTATATATTTGTTAATAAAACTCTCTCAATAGGTGATGGAGTGGAAAATTTATATGTACACGAGAGGTAACAAGGATCTATCTTATGCAAGATCACAGTGCACGGCAGTCGGCAGCCAATGAACATGTTTGTTTATAATTTGCTTTGTTTATCCTAAAACTCAACTAAGAGTGAACGGAGAACGCACTCTTGTTTACAAACTACAACTCTCAAATCTCGGCGAATGCACTGAGACGCTCCCTTGTCCCGAAGGAAAGTGTGACGTAACGATTGCCTCACCCTTTACACTCAACATAGCCCTCCTAACCTAACAAGATCTAACTGGGACAGGGAGCCCCTCATATTATAAATGTTTACTTTGGAGTAGTTCGCCAATTAAAACGTTACAAATTTAGTTGGTTTAAAATACTTTAATTTCGGGTGCAAACTTAAACACAGAAACTGGATAATACATAGGTAAGCAAACTGCCTTACACCGTTAGTAACTCCAGACTCTACACAATGATACCGTAGCCTCAGCGGCATAGCAGTATTCCAACCGTCAACAGGCACGATGCAACCAACCGGTGGAGACCTGACAGGGCGATATAGAAATTGCGCAGTCTACTTCGGCTGATTGATTCAGCAACTCAGCAAATCTTTTCATCGCCTACCTGGTACATTGCCGACGTATCTCAACTGCAGACAGCCCACGAACTGAGGGTAGCTCAGCACCGGCCACCAAGTTAATCACGCCCCAGTTCGATCGTCTTGCAGCTGTGTCGTTACTCGTGACCGCCTCTCGCTGTTCTCGTAAAGGGAAGAACGTTCAGCGCCGACGTAGGTAAACCAGCAACAGGCCCTTCCAACCAAACAGCTCGGGCTCGTCTTCGAAAGTTTCCTCGGCGAGAAAACTACCATGCTCAACTCCAGCAGCAGCTACCAAGCTCAGAAATGCTGCCTCCAACTCAATTCCAGCGAAATGCTCTTAGAATCCAAGGTTAAACGTCGGGTCTAACGAAGATTCCCAAGAACAGAGCATAGCGTAACTCTTGACGTCGTGTTCACAGCCGACCCCCTTGATGACTTAACTCATTCACTATACTCCCGCAGCCGCGCGCCTCGCCTCATACGCTCCCTCCTTCCCCCCTCCTTCATGGGCTAGCCCGCCTCGCCAGCGCTCCACAACGGCTATTGCGCACAACATCTTTAAAAGCAAGCAAACAAATATACATCAAATACAATATAAGTGTGCACCCACATTAAATACACGCATACAATGCGAAGTCATAATGCCGAGACGCCAGGCGTCTTAGCACTATAGATATGCTACGTGTTACCATGGCTGCTTATGTGGAGATTTACTGACGTGTTTTCCAGTTAGAAAAAAAATTGACCATCTAAACACTTTTGCACCAGTTCCACATTTTTAACTTACTTCTAGCGGATATTATAATTTTTGTAATCAGGGAAAGATATTTCGGGCATTCTGTACATAGATAAAGCATAGATAGACTGTAAAGACCGTGGCATCCTTTACAGTAATAGACTGATTATATGTTTTAATTGTAAGAAAGGAAAGAGAGGAAAAAAAGGGGGAAGGGGATATTTTGGTCAGCGATCGAGAACTTTGGCGTTGGTGAAGGGTGACGTGTGAGTATTGAGTGGCGTCGGCATGAAGGGACTAGGGCGACCCCGAGAAAATCCGCTGACCGACGGCATAATCCGGCACGATATGAACATGCAAAAATTAGGGGACCAACCCCGCCGGGAATCGAAACCGAACCGCCTTGGTATGAGTCGAATGGTCTGACCATTCGGCCACTGCAGCCCTTATGTGTGTATATATATATATGTATATATATATATATATATATATATATATATATGTATGTATATATATGTATAGTGTTAATTGCTATCTGTATTATGTTATCTTGATAAAATAACTTTTCTTTAACCAAAATATAAAATTGAACTTATCTTCCTAAAACATTTCTGGCCACTACTAACACTACTAAAATTAGAATCTGAAATGTACATAATTTATTGTTTTTATATGATAGTGTAATAATCAACAACTCAAATGTTTTAATCGAACCAAGCTACCTACTTTAAAAACATAGAAAGTTTTGTCTCTGAAGCAGCTAAATTTCAGTATTTTTTGGGAAATACTAAATGCTAGAAAATTATTTTGTGTGGCAGTAACTGGTCCTTATAACGGAAACTTAAAACGAGCGTGACAAATTATAGCACTGGAACTGTCACGAATTTATGGAATTATTTGACATCCGTTACACTTAATGTGTCTTCTGTTATACATTTTAGGGAAATTGAATCTTTTTAGTTCTTTTTGAGAAATATTAGGAATGTTCATGTGTAATATGTTGTTATTTTTATGTTCATAATTTTTAGTAAAAATTAAAATTTAGAACACAATTACGACGTGCCTTTGTAGATGTTGTTTACTTTATCTGTTTGTTCGTAATGTTTTATCTGGCTATTGTTTTCTACCCTTTTGATTATTATTGTGACTTTAGGTGAATAAAAACAAGGTCTTATCACTTTCTATACGCCGATGATGCACTGAGTTACTGACTCCCGCGGGCGTGGCTAATAATTGTACAGACCCGTCAATCTAGCGCGGCCGATACACTAAGTTGAAGTTGAGTTAGTAGCACCCCGCCATCTGCCGTCGACACGGATTAAGTGGTCGTGTCGGCGGTCTGCTGCCCCGACCTAGTGACCCTACTTGAAATCCCGCTTATCCACCGCACTTAACGTCGTGCCACCGAACAACATCACTCGCCCCGTCGTTGTTAATCAGTTAGTCGGGTCGTCTGTCAGCGGTCTTCCGCCCTGACCTTCGACGCCCGAACCCCCGAAGTCTCCCCACGACGCGCGACCACGCGAGCATTCTCGTGACCTTCTTCGCCTGCGGTCCTTTAAGATCTCTCTCGTCGTTGTTAATCGTTTGATCGGGTCGTCTTGTCAGCGGTCTGCCGCCCTGACCTTCGACGCCCGAACCCCCGAAGACTCCCCAGACTCGCGTCCACGCGAGCACTCTTGCGACCTCCTTCGCCCGCGGTCCGTTAAGATTTTCCCCTCTCTCCACACTGGTCGAAAACCTGCCACTGGTCCCGGTATTGGTAATCCGGCCAATGAGAAGAGAGCACTCAGAAACAGCCCCGCCTACAGAAGCCTGCCCTGTAGTACACCATCGCCGCATTTATTTAATTCAATTTGCATATTTTGTTTCAAAACCTGGACAGTTCTCATTTGTTTACTTAACTTACATTACTTATTTAAATTAACAGATTACTCTAGCCAAAAGTCTAATTCATATTATTTTTCATTGTCTCTAAGCCTCGTTGCTATAGGCTGCTGCATCCCCCTCCCCCCCAACTGCCCAGAGTGGTCCAACGGAGGGGTGTGGGATGAGTAATGGGCACGACGGAGCCAACGCTCCTGCGACATCACCTGCTATGCTGGCCCGAGGGAACGGCCCAGATTCTCACATCTTTCCCATAGTTAATCTCATCTCAATAAAAATCCTCGTAGCATATTTTGCATTACAGATTCGATATCGCGACGCTATACCGAATCGAATGAATGGTCACATGACCTGACAATTCCAATTTTGCAGATTACCCTAAACAAGTACATATTTCACTTAATACCTTCCTACACCAATACTTGCACGTTACACAATATTTGTTATGCGCAGCGCTACAGTGCAGTTGAATAAAAAATGACTGTTGATAACACCTTATTTGCAGATTGGTATCGTGGGTCGGACCGGGGCAGGAAAGTCCTCCCTAATAGCCGCTATGTTCCGTCTGACCAACTTCGAAGGATCGATCCTCATAGACGACGTGGACACCAAGTCCATCGGACTGCATGACCTGCGCGCAAAGATATCTATCATACCTCAGGAGCCAGTGTTGTTCTCTGGGTCACTGCGCAAAAACCTCGACCCATTCGACGAGTACCCAGACACGGTCATCTGGAATGCACTGGAAGAGGTGTGTATCAGCTGATTATTAGTATAGGTCAACCTACATATACATTGTGCCACATTTTGTTTATATTGTGTGTGTGACAGGTGGAGTTGAAGGAAGTTGTTAAAGAGCTTCCGGCTGGTTTAAACCACAAGATGCTGGAAGGAGGTTCCAACTTCAGCGTAGGACAGAGGCAACTGGTGTGTTTGGCCCGGGCCATTATCAGGAACAACAAGATTCTGATCATGGATGAGGCAACTGCTAACATCGACCCACGGTATGAAGTAACGGTGTATTATAAGTTTGAGAATGCATGCACAATTACAGTACGTCAAAAGACCCACGTGTTCACGAATTCACTTTTGTATGCTCTTTTTTTAAAGAACGGATCACCTGATTCAAGAGACAGTAAGGCGGAAGTTTGCGGACTGCACGGTGCTGACAATAGCCCATCGCCTTTTGACAGTGATGGATAGCGACAGAATCCTCGTCATGGACGCCGGCAAAGCTATGGTAAGGGATTCGAAAATTCGATAGGTTTTAGTTTAAGGTGCTGTGAAACGTGTATTACTCTTACAGCATTA
This sequence comes from Medauroidea extradentata, assembly GCA_003012365.1. NCBI lineage: Eukaryota > Metazoa > Arthropoda > Insecta > Phasmatodea > Phasmatidae > Medauroidea > Medauroidea extradentata. Next base: position 16,763 of record PNEQ01003004.1, on the reverse strand, counting down.
TTATATTTGTGTAACAAGCAATACGTTAAATACTTATAAAGCGCACTTAGAAGGTTACATACGATAATAAATGTAATCAAAAGTAGCAAGACAATTAGGCCTACATAGGTACCTGTAAAGAGTTAGTCTGTCATTTTCAATGATGATTTGCACCCGTCACACTGAGGTACACATTACAACAAATTGTTTGACGTGTACCCAGAAGTGGAACTTTGGTAGACAGGCCAAGAAGTGTCAGTATGTTGAAAAACCCAAATTATAAATCTATATAGTCACATGGCCTTTAAACATGTCCCAAGCACCCTCGAACGGGGACATGTCAGCGGATCAGACAGATTATAATAGTGTTTGGACATGTCGGGGTCAGTCCTGTGTTATCCGTGCTACGTGTAGTTAGGGTGGTCTTTGACAGAACTGTGCAATGGGAGTGCATGACTGAAATTATTTGCTTGGACAAACTCCATTGAGAAATAAATGACTGTCAAAAGAAAACTAAAAATAAGACTAAAATCATAAATAAGCAGAGTATGCTTTAGTAAACAAGACACATACATAACATAAAATCCCCAAAAAATGGAATCGGGTAAAATAAAACAAGGAACAAACAGATAATAAATGAAATAATAAAAAATAAAACAGGAAACTTAAGTTAACATTAGATATATCGATGAGACGAAACAAAACACAAAAATCCGTAAACCCGACATGCCTCTGCGCCCGATTATCAGCTGTTGCAATGCTCCATGCCAAAAACTATCAAAATATCTCCTAAAAAAATTGTTGATCCCCTCATAGGGCAGACGTCAACTTTTGTCAAAGACTCTAGTCATTTTTATCCATAGCCAAAACATTGAAAATGGAAAACACTGACACCCTAGTGAGCTTCGATGTCCAAAGCCTTTTTACCAATCTACCTGTGGCTGAAACTCTCAACATTATCAAAGCCAAGTTGGAACCTGACCCAATCTAAAGGACGTAACAACTATACCAATTCCATCCATCATGTAAATAATTACCCTCTCTATCACCACAACATATTTCCAGTTTTATGACAGTTTCTGCAAACAAACAGGCGGAATGGCAATGGCCTCTTCACTTTCACCATTCATGGCAAACATATTCATGAAGAACTTTGAGCAGGAAGCACTTAGCGAAAGCAAAAGCCCTCCTAAAATCTGGCTTCGTTATGTAGACGAGACCTTCACTATCTGGCAACACGGATTTGAAACCTTGGAGGAATTTGTGAACATTCTAAACTCATTGAGGCCATCAATCAAGTTCACATGAGAAGGAAACCAATGGCAGCATTTCTTTTTTGGACGTACTAGTCAGCAGGGAAAACAGCAGTCTGGAAACCAAAGAATACAGGAAACCTACACATACTGGCCAATACCTACATTTTGCATCCAACCGCCCCAAAAGCACAAAAACCGGCATAATTAGTACACTAGCCAACCGAGCTGAGATTATTTATTCCAACAATAAATCTGTATCTGTAGAACACAACCAATTAAGAAAAGAACTCACAGCCAATGGTTACCCAGCAAACACCATCAAACAGCACGTGAAACCTAACAGAACACTTAAGCCAACAGAACACTTAAGCCCCCAGAAACAAAAAAACCATCAGGAACCCTAGTTGTTCCGTATTTTCGAGGCCTTCTGAAAAAATAATACGTCTGGGAAACAAATACGAACTTCAGACAACATTTCGATCCAAATAGCTATTAAAAGTATGGTTACCAGGGTTAAACCAGCCACAGAAGAAAACTACAAGCCCTCAACTCTGTATATCAGATACCCTGGAAACAAGTTTACAGGACAAAACAAAAACAAACACTCAATCCACCACAACCAATCAGAGTCAATCTATGCTGTACGACCAATCAGGAGACAGCTCGTCTACCATTGACTGAGCAGGATAAGTGGGCTTACCCTATATAAACGCATGGTTTTTCCAGTCTCCTCATCAGTCGCACTCGTGTTCCTGAACCCTGATGACGGGAACAGATTCCAGTTCCCGAAACGTCGTAAAACTGTTTGTCTGTGTTTCGTTTCGTCTCATCGTTGTATCGTTTGTTGTTTTTCTGTTCGTGTCTGATATCCACTGTGTTTTTGTTTCATCTCATCGTTGTGTCGCATGTTAACTTAGATTTCTTGTTTGATTTTTTTATTTAGTTTATTATCTGTTTGTACCTTGATTTATTTGACCTGGTTCCATTTTTTGGAATTTTATGTTATGTATGTATCCTGTTGACTACAGCATAGTCTGTTTATTTATGTTTTTTGTCTTATTTTAAATTTTCTTTTGACAGCCGTTTATTTCGCAATGGAGTATGCCCAAGCAAATATATACAGTCGTGTAGTTAGGGATTTTCCTCTTAACAGATTATTCCCGGAGTCCTTATGATCTCATTAGTTTACATGTGGGCCATCAGTATTCCCCATAGCACAAAATTAGAAAACAATAATGTTATTACAAATTACATCTTCCTAAGAGAACAATATTGCCTTGGTAAAAGGGTGCCGCTGGTAGCAAGGATGGCTCACCAAGGGCCGTCACCATCCGGGTGATAGTCGGGCCCTATAACACTTTAGCACCCCTCTCTGAATACCACACACCGTCAGCCGGTAGCGTTTGACGTTACCTAAGTATGCCATCATTTCAAACTGATCCACCGCTGTTGAACATTTAATTGCATCCAGTGGTGTATCGTGGTCGTGTCCCATGACCTGCGAAGGTAAGCAACGACTGTACTCAACACTGAACCGTCAGTGGGATCATTAAACATGCAGGAGCAGGTACACTCTTCTTACAGTAGCGTACAAGAAGCAGGGAACATATTATCCAGTAATACTCCTCAGTCTACACAGTACACGTTTATTGGATGTGACCGGTGGGCACACTGTGTCCACGTGCTTAAAGCGATTAGTCAGAGATTACATTGTATGCCTTGGTACACGATCATGATACGCCGCTAATGGCATCACATGCAATCGCAGGTTCTCCTACGCAAAACTTTGGTACCCGAACAATGGCCAGTCTGTAAACATGATCCTTAACATCTGGCGCAACTATCGCTGATATTTTCGAATTGCAGTCAGCCTCGTCCATCCTGAACTAATGATCCTTGTGTGGGCACCTTAGTGTATCCAGTTCTCCTGACATCATGCAACTATACGCGCTAAACGATTCAAAACACTGGCTTTATGATTATATGATCACTCTGAAGTTTTCTGGCCGACAGTGAGTTCTCTATCCTTGTACGTTTACATGGAGAAATGTATGAGTTTCTTACCGGCATTCTACTCCTTCGTTACATACATTTGTTTGTAATTAAATAGTCTTTCGTGCATCAATGCTGCCACAGTTATACGTCATTGTCGGAGACTGCAAGTAATTGTTCTTAACGTCTTTGACATATGAGCGTTCAAATTGTAAACACGCCAAAATTGAGTCATATCCACAGCGGTCCCCTACTCTCTACTGACATTGTGGTATTAAATATACACTATAGTCATTGTCCGTCTATGGTTTTCAATTTTGCCATACAACACTTTTATTAATAATTGAGCTGCTTAACAAAATTATTAGAGAGCAACTGATCACTGCAGAAAACAAACTAAAGTGTATAGTAGTTATTTTATAAAACAAAATATCCTGCAGGTAAAATTTCCTCAATTTAATTTTGCATTAAACGAGCAAGGGGCCTCAATGGTAGAATGTTCTACTCACCTTCGAGAGAATACGGGTTCAATTCCCAGTTCCGGCCATTCGCTCTAGGCGTGTGCTGTGATAGCTCATTTACAGAGATTATTTATGGCAGATAAGCTTCCCAGTTTCTGTCCTTGCCTTAAGTACTGTGTAACCGTCTCTAGTTACCTCGTTGTCAAAGAGACATGATGTTTAATAAAAATGTACATATGCAAATGTACTCAACCATTCTCTATAGAATACGTATATACATGAAAATCATATTAGATACAACAAGTATCTCAATGTTGTTGGAAATACCATTGGTAAGAAATTAATTTCGAAAATATTAATGCCCGAACATGTATCTATGAAGTATCTTGTGTATTCTTAATTAAATACAAAATGAGCAGTGTCCTTGAATTATGTCATCAGATGCACGACCCAACATTATTTTCAGTCACCTCCCTTTGTCGGTATTTCAGGCAACACAAGTTTCAATTTCCTGTCGCTGTTTGTGAACTATGTTCTCACTACTGAAATTAGTTTTTTCTACAATTTCATGAGTCTGATAGTGTGCGAGTTCAGTCAAGCTAAGCCTCCTTCCGAAATGGCTGTCTAATAAGTTTAATTCTGTAATAAAGGCTGCGGGTAAAAAACACTGTTGTCATGTTAATTTAAGTCTTCTAGTATGGTTTCAGTCATCTCTACTTTCGATTCACTTTCGGAAATCAGTAGGACTACAAACGTTTCTCGAGTGGAGTCCACCTCGTTGAGCGATTGTACAAATAAAACATAGTTATGTGCTATTTGTGGCAATCACAGATGTACGATTTTGGACAGTGTGCTTAAGCTGTGCTAGTAAAATTTGTACGGACTGAATTTGTTAATTTCGATAAGCAAACGAATTTTTAATATGGTTTGATATTGTGTTTATACCAGTACAGAAATCGTCACGAACGTTAATTAATTTGAGAATTAATACTAAAAACAATAACATTTACCTGTAGTGGTTGAAACACGATAAAAATCAACGCGTTGTTAGATCAGAATTTGAGGTGCTCCTAGACGATGTGTTAGCAATCACGGTCGCGTACTGACTTTGTACAGCCTCCTGTATTTGTGTGTCATGTTTTACGGAATATAACAAACATTTAGGTATAATAAATAACATGAGAATTTTACCAAACACTAACAAGATAATGTGTGAAAGTTTTTGCGTGTGATGGTACCATATATTCATTGGATTTTTGCTACAAATCGGAGGTATAAGTGGTCAACGATAATGTGAGAACTTTTGAAGCCATCTTGTCTAGAATAGCAATTATAGCATTTTTTATTCATCGTGGATTCAGACGTTAACTATTGAGTACGGTGCAATCTTTACACTTTGATCTTTACTTACGTTGTTTTGTTTTTATTACAAAGTGGCGGGACACTATACATGATCTAAAAGAAAATGTAACTAGGGTTTCAAAAGTACTTACTTTATCCCGACCAAGCTATAGTTTACCTTCATTTTTTTAATTTTCTTTGCGTGTTATTTTTGTTTTTCGTTGTTTTAAGCAAATTAATATTATTTCGTGATATAAGAGCATGCGGTTCTATGGTTTTTACGTAGTTTACATTTTTGTGAAACGTTATGTAATATAAACGTATAACAATAATACTTTTCATGTTGTTCACGATTGTTAAGTATCTTAGTTCTCTGATATTTTCGGTAACCTTAAAATGTCGATTTCATTAAAGTTAACATACATTTATAGATTTTTTTAACGCCTACACGTCTACAGTTAGCTAAATTGTGTTTGGTTTGGAAACTTTGTTAAGGTCTTATACGGCTTACATATACATGTTTATGATTACTTGTTTGGTTACTTGGCCAAAAGGTTAAATTATGATTCTTGTGTTCGTGCTTAGCCCAATACGATAGAAGGTATTCTGCTTAACACAATGTATTTCGGTTCTGTATAATAGGGTTTTGTCGACGTTTTCAAGTAATTCTTGGTCATTCTTCGAAATGGTCACATATTAAAACGGAGATAAGAATAGCTTCTCTGTAGAGAGATAAAATGGACGAAGATGTTAGAGATTGTCTAAAGGAATGAGAATTGCCTCGAAGAGACCGCAATCAGGCACTCAGTAAGCTTTATTTATCGCCAGTTTTTTTTCTTCCGAGGGACGTGATAGATGCCAACAAGAATTCCCGACTTGAGTCTGCCTCAGCCGAAGCGTAACGTAATTCAACTGTCAATTTTTTTTTATACCAGTGACATGACCAATACTTCCATATGGTATATCAGTTGTTGTTTGAAAAATTTTCTTGTTCTACCAATAAAAGTGCTAACTAAAGCAGACGTTTTTTGTAAGATACCGGTATTTGTTTAACAACTCATTTCGAAAAACCTCTGAAAATTTTAATAAATCACTTTTAACGCAATCCGAAATTAGGCTAATTTCAAGTTACGCACGGAATAGACGTATTATTTTGGACAAACTCCATTGTGATGTACATCGCAATGTAAAATATCCAAAAAACTACATCTAGTCATGCAATTATACAACTCTTTCATAGATCATTCAGCACAGACGTTTCAAGCAACGCAACAAATCAGAACATTTAGCTGTCCCTTCAAGTCAAACAATTTTTGTAAGGACAGGTGTAGGATATTTAAAACAGTTTATTTAGTAATTAATATTTTGCGTCATTGTTTTATTAAATTGAAATATATATGTATATATATATATAATATTTTTATTATGACGGTTGTTGATTATGTTTTGAAATTTTCACTATGCAAATTTAATAATGCGTCAGGGAGTTTCCTTAATTTTATTTCGCAGTTTATCAGTGTCCCGTAACTTACCTACGCAGCATAACTGTAGAAAACAAATGTAACCAAACTCGTTTTCCGTACAAAGAAATATGGTTAAAATAATGAAGTGATAGTTTCGAACAGTTAACATACTACACGTAATTCAGATACTAATTCTTATACAGTGGTGTGTTACATATGCTTTAGTAACAAGTATAATAAACCAATATGTGTTTTAACGTGACGTTATCTTCTCAAAGCGAAACTGTAATGAATATGTAAAATTTATGTTGCAGGAGTTTGATCATCCTCACATCCTGCTACAGAACAAGTCTGGCTTCCTGTGGAGTATGGTCCAGGAGACTGGCAAATCCATGGCTGAGACACTGCTGAGGATGGCAGAGAAGGTTGGTATCTCTCTTAAATATCACTGTTGCCAACTACAACATCTCTTAGAGTACAGATTACTTATTGAATACTGCATGTTTCAGGGATACCAGGACTCTGGACACGAGAAGAAGAGTTAGTAAACTCTACTCATGTGAACCTATCTCTGACATAGTGTTAAATACGATATTTAGACCACGTTTTAAGTTTCGAGTAACGAAGTTCGGTTAGATTTTTATACTATAGGAGGAACAAACTGAGACATTTTATTTGTGTGAAGAATGTAAAGTGGAAAGCTACGCCAGTGAATTCTCACAATCAAACAAAGATCTCGATACGTTTTGAGGTAAAAACCAAGATTTTCCCGATTTCTTACAGAAATTAATGCACACGGTTTTCCTATGGTCTGAGTATCTAAAAGCTCTATTCAAAAGTTTGCATTCTCTTTGTCTGTGGTTGAAGTTGTTGCAGGAAAGTATTATTCAGTACCTAGACACACGACATATTGTTAACATTTTTTGTTACCATCATTGTGACTGATGGACAAACGACTATGCTAATGAGTCCATGCTTACAATTTTAGCTCAGTTCATGGGCATTACAACGGGAACTACCCGAAAACGTTTACAAAATGTCCTGTTTATAGGACTTTTCCTCGTACGTCTCGACTTTTATTAAAATGTACAAAGATAATAGATAAGAGGAAAAACTGAAAAATCCACCTTGATTATCGTTACGGGTGCTTGTACTATTTCTAGTCAATCGCAAGCTGTGCTACGTGCATGTGTATTACTTGTTTATAAGATCTCACTCTTATTACAGAACTGACAGTTAAGACGAGCTACTTTAACTGCCTGTAACTTATACAGTTGTCACAAAATAAAGCAAAAGTGCCAAATATGGAGAAAATCATGTTACGTCATATGATTTATGTAAATTTTTCAAAGAAGAAGAATTACTAAATATATTTCCAAATCTTACAAATACTCACGTCGAGAAGGAATAGTAAAACTATTTTTATTCCTGATGTGTTTGTATAAGTTATTAAATTTTCCAGTTTTACCTTTTAATTTTCTGCTCTACTGTGGTGGAAGTGTTGCACAGAAATTAAATGACCAGCGTTTGTCACGTAGGACCTAGTGTTAGTTGCTGTCGGTAAGTTCTGTGCACACTGAATAATTTGTGAGTGTTAGTACAGGTACTATCATTTGGAGCCAGTTAACACCGAGCTCAGTATAAGTATTTCACTGATTGTTTTTTCACAAGTACAATATTCGTCAAAACATAACAGAGTAATAAAACCAACTGACGTGAGTCCAAAACATTTTTCTGCAAAAAAATACCTAAAAGTAGAAAAGAAGAGCATTTGGCAGAGCATTCGATAGTACTATGTTAACAGAAGACGAGTTGTGACGAAGCCTGTAGACCCTCAAAGTTACTTTGACTTGTTTGAAATAGTGAAAAGAAAGTCTTATAACTTAATATTCCTATTTACCGTAGGCAACGCCACGTGTCAAAACACAGTAAGCAACATGTAATAAAACACCTTAGAATTAAATAATCATTTTAAATATGACTAATTCGCATAGATGAATTCCCTTACAGACGTGTATGCACCCACATTCTACCTTACTTTATATTATAACTTAGTTCCAAGAAGAAAAAAACGTAATATATTAAACCTAAATTTTACAAACAAAACAAACTACCTCAACAATTAAGTACTAACTAATATCAGAGGAGTTGACTCTTGATGGTGAAGAAAATTACAATCAACATTTAAACTGTCTCTGCTATGAAACTTTGTCACTACGAAAACCCCTCACACTGACATTCCAGTTTTCAAATCATTAATTCTAGGATACAGAAGGCATCCAACATGGCCCCCAACAAGCTTCTCTACCTACTATAGCAAATATCATAATTATGTTCTCAATTTAATTAAAAACACTACGCGTCATACAACAGGAAGCCACAAAGTCTTGTTAAAATGTTATTTTAATGATGTGCTTCACGGGCACTGGATTGAGCGGTGATCAACTTTACCGCCAACATCTCTTCACCTGGTCAAGATGCAGTCTACATCTCGTATCTCGCATCGTGCATTGTGGGGTGTGTGTAGAGCCATGAGTTTGTCTCGAAAAGATTTTGTACCAATATTTATAATGCTTTACTTACACATCAGCAGCCCTGCTTCGTAATAATTTGCAGCGTGTCTTTGTTCATACACGTCTCTCATTTGTCTGAACCAATCAGAATAAGGTTGTGATAACATGCGTATTCGATTTGACAGTAGAAACTCAGGACAAGGAAGATTTAAGACATCGAATAACTGACAATGAAGCAGAGCTGCAGATGTGACGTAATGGCATTGAACACAAATAGTGAAAAAATATTTTAAAAACATAACCGTGGCTCTTGCAATGTTAATTTTTACCCATGTTACTACAGAAATACTCATGAGACTTTCGCACATTTCCTGGTGGCGTATCTTCCTATGTCATTAGAATTATCGACTGACACACTATATAAGTTAAAATTTATCGCCTGTACCGTAATGGTATACCATAATTTTCGTGACATAATCGTACGTTCACTTTCGCTCATCAATAAATACTCATCGAATTTATTTATTATAGGTGTAATGAGGATTTGAAAGCATTCCTGTATATCTACACTTCACAATATACTTGGTTGCGTAATACGTAATCTTATACCTGCACTTGAAATCCGAGTTTGTGTATTTCCACTAGATATGATAACGATGTTTAAAAATAGACGATTATTTTTGACACTTTTTAGTGTTACCTAAGTCTTAATCACGTGAAATAAAAAAAGCGGCGATAACTCTCTTTTTGTATTCACCATTTTTCCCGTCATGTATTAACACTATTTGACGTAGTCGTTATACCCAGTAAGTCCGGCTGAAAAAAAAAAAAAAAGAGATGTTTTAGGAGCAAATGTGGTTAGCCTCTTCTGTTTTTATTTACGATATAATTAGCGACTGCCTGTAAAGCTGAACTGTTACGAAAGCTATATGTCAAAATGTACCACATAAATTGTATTTGAAATTAGGATGTTTATAATCCGTAACACTGCGAAAAATTCTTGAATTAAATTTATAGCAATAAAAAATAATTATGTCATTATTTGCTGAAAAATAAAAAGTAGTATTTTTTAAATAGATGCTCCGGGAAAATTTAAGTTTGTCCGTTACAAGAGTTTTCATATTTGTGTGTAAGGAAATATCCTTAATTTTGTCTCATATAAACATATGTTACAGTAAAACCCTTTATGTCGGAAATACGTGTACATATGGCAAGCTGATCATCTCTCACTTAGATGCACAGAAATTATAACAACGGAGCAGTTAAAAAAAAATTTTTGTGCGTAGTGTTGTTTCTGAAACATCCATTTTAAATAACACTAAGCATATTATGTAGCGAAACATTGCCACACTATAATTTAATTAATTTTAACATGTAACTTTTTTTATGACATTTTGTGGTGTTACAAATTGTAAGCATCACACCTTCACATATAGATTAAATTGTACCTCGCTGACAATTTTTTGTAGTTTCGGAAACAGTTTATAATGAGCTCTGCAAACTGCAGGTTTGGTGCAGTGTTCCACAGGCTGTCATTCTACTTCTACCTTAAACAGAAATGGCGAGGTGACATGATAGGTTTTAATTGCCCTATGGCCCTTTAAGGGGAACGTAAAGTTAAGATGAGGAGCGAACAACAAGAATACTCAGTTGTCGATAAAATATGAACTAATTATCATAATTTTACCGAAAGTTTTTGTCAAATAGAGATATTATATAGCACTGGGCGGTAGTATGCTTTGCTTTCGAGTAAAAAAAAACTATTAGAAAAATAGGGTTATAAAATAACATAATCTATAAATATGAACCCTAACTTTTTTATAATTTTTAATATGATTTTATCCATGTCTCAATAATAACAATAATAGTATTTAAAAATACTCTAATTTGGATTTGAAAATAATTTTAACTTCCTTAAACCTTACGCAAATGTTTACGGCATTTTTAAAATAATTTTCAAATCAAAACACAAGTATTTTTGAAACACTGTTCTTATTAATACCTGAGTATTATGATATTAAAAATTATACCAAATAAAGTTTTCCATTTTTATGGATTTTGTGGTTTTAAGCCCTTATTTTTCTAAAAGAGTTTTTAATTTTTTTCTCGAAAGCAAAGCATACTACCGTCTTGTCCTACATAAATAGACGTCCACTAATTATATATCTACCCGACAAAAACTCACAATGAATTATGATGAGTAGTTCAGATGTTATCGACGATTAAGTATTCTAGTTGTTCATTCGACATCTTACCTTTCCATGCCCGTTAAGGGGCCCACTTTGTTGCCATAAAATCCCACTGCAGGGTGTTTGAAGAAAACGTTTTACACCGAAACTAATACACGTGTGTTCACACCGTTTGTCTACGAAAAGAACACACACTTCAGTACTTTCAAGACAACACACGTATTACAAATCCCCTTTTAGGGCACGTCAAAATGGGTTAAAACGTGGTTTTCAGGCTGCTATAGCGGAAAATATACTAGAATACATGTGAAACCACTTAAGGGTAGTGCATTGGACTTTAGTAAAGTGATTTCGTAAATAAAACAACAGGGTCACCACTTAAAGTTCCATAAGAAATTTGTTTTTTCGCGAAGACTGCACGCCTTAAGCGTAGAGGTGACGCACCGTTGTATGGTCCATACGACGTCGCCCTTAGCACTATCCCTCACTCACACAAACACATGTGCCACGAGGCGGGCCCCTTAACAACAAGGTCTTATGGCGGCCGCCTACCCCACGCTTCAAATGCGTTGCAGCATGTTATAAAACAGGTGTTTTCTACGAAAGTATTCCACGTGTGCCCATTGAGCCAAAGTACGAAAAAAAAACAAAGTTCAGGCAAAGTCGGAACCTCATTGTTAAGACACCGCGTTCATTGAAAACACAGTTTCTAAGTCCTTCAACATGGCTAAAACAGCATTTTCAGACTTCCATGCTTCAAAATGTACTAAACGGATGTATGTGGGACTCAGATTGTCACCTGCACTGAACTTAGTTGCAGGCTTTCCACCAATAAAATTACATGGTCACCGCTTAATCTCTCACACCGTTCAGCGGGAACCTTGCGCGCTAGTTCGGCGCTTGACTCGTTGAGGCGATGTGGCATTTGATGCGCGCTTCAAAGTCGACCTTACAGCTCCGTCGCTTTTCAGCCTTTCACGCGCGGGTAGGCAGTACCCTTAAGAGCCGGTGGGTGTGAAGGTAGGCAAAGGTACAATACAATATCTTTACCCGGGCCAGGATTCTAACCCTGTACCTCTCGCGGCGTCTAACCTACTACGATACGGAGGCCGACTAGACAGAGAAGGTAGAGGTGACGTTACAATGCCTAGTACGTTGGCAATACCAGGACAACCTTCGTGAAACTGCGTATGTCATTTATTTATAACACGAACAAAATGTCTGCTAACGTCACCAAAAAAGGTTGTAAAATAAAATATAAATAAAAAAGTAAAAATTTGTTGCCTTGCCAATTTCCTATAGACAAGAGCAAATTGCTTGATTTAAATCGAAAGCTAGATCAATGGGGGTACAAGAGGATGTAATTGTAGCCCGTAATGTCTGAAGCCTCCCTCCAAACTTGTTAAAAGTTAATGCCTGTTCAGGAAATAATCCTGTTGCAGCAGCCGTTGCATTAATTAAAAATTTATTTTGTACGCACCAAGAGACATCTCTAAAAAGGAAAAAAATGGCTTAAAGGTAGGGAGGGTTGCATGTTAAGTACTCGCAACTTTTCAGCAGTACATTAATTCAATTAAAACATTCGATATCGTGGTCCACAACAGCCGAACATGTCGCATCTTAATAGAGATTCTAATGTACGTTTTAAATCTTTCACTGCGACATTCACTATAGTCGAATATATAAAATACTGCTAAACAGCGACACGCTACTTTAGTCTGACACTGAGTTAAATCACTCTGTGAACACTAAGTACATGTTTTACTCCCTTGAAATTAATAAAAAAATAAACTTTTTACAAAAAATTGATTTGTTTTTAAATTGCAATACAGAATGTTCCTGAACTACAGGTACAACAAGTGGCGAGATTGTGAATCCTTATAAAATGAGGTTTGTTTACATTAAGCAATTTTCGCGTAGCGCTATTTTTAAAGACGATTATTACTGGTGAAAATCGATTTTTAAAATAGTTTTTTTTTTTTGGCAAAATATCGGAAACTACGTGGAAATAAATTACAATTCTGCGCACAGTGATTAGTGTTATCGAGATCTTTAACCTGTGAAGAAATCACACTTTAAGGCCTCGCTGTTTAGTTTTGCAGTGGTTTCGAAAAAATAATTTTAGCGCAATTTAATACATACATCAAAATTTAATTCTGGCAGTTTTCACACATATATATCGTCGTATGTATCTCAATTTTTTCTTTTGCAAGACACCAAACGGATTTTTAGATTTATGCCCCTGAAATTGCATATATTTTGTTGTCAAAATAAGTCAAAATGAAGCAAAATAATTTTTTGTTAGCAAACAGTACATTATTTAAAAAAAGTTCTTGCAAAACTGTGTATCGTATGACTGTACACAGTCTCAAATTTTTTCAAAGCATTTGGTTAAAAAATATTCAAGTTATTTGCAAATGTTTGAAATAAATGAAAGTTCATGGCCTTAATACTCTCCCATTCATGAAAGTAACAGGGGTGGCCACCCTCTTATTGACCACAACTTTTGTGCCGATGGATTTGTAAACATTGTATGTTGCTTTTCTGAACAGTACATCGAAATAGCAAAAAAGGTCCTCTTGTTGTAAGTAGCTAAGTAGCTAGAACGCACCGTTTACGAGACAAAAAAAAAAAAAACATACAAATAGTCAGTGGCTGCAATACACTGCATGTGAGGTGAGCACTACAACCTGTACTAAACTATTATAGCATCGTAGGGACCGGAACTTAGGTTGCTTGTTACATACATTCACACCTGAAATGCGCCAGAGATGAAGGTATTGCTGGGCATAGGTGTGTATGGAGCTGTAGCGTTTAAGTTTTTTTCTTAAGGTTTCTTTGACTTAAATTTGAGACACGCTTTTAAATAACTTCAGCACAAGGTGCATTTTTCTGATTTCAAATCGCATTTACAAGCATTTTGTGTACACTCAATTGTGACTGTAGCAGTTGTTGCCTACATGCCAGGTATTGTATTGTTGCCACAAGGCATTTTTTTGTAAATTGTGATTTTTTTTTGTAGTGGAGCTGAACGTTTCGTTGACAACCAAGTTCATTAGAGATACTAGGAAACTGGAAAGGAATCCCTTACTATATTAACAAAAATGTTGCAACTGTATTATTTGCTGATGACACCAGTATATTTACATGACATAGATTACTGGAAAAAGTAAAAGTTCTTGTAAAGCAAGAAATGAATTAGTGGAATTTATGAATTTCTTTTAATATACTACTACTCATTATAGATAAAACCAATTTTTTACAACTATCATACAAAACACCTCTACATACTCTGTAATGGGTGCAACATTAAACAAGTGTCTAACATATATATGTGTGTGTATACACAGAGTGGAGCTGAATTCGACCGACAAACTTCGGGAGGCGATTCCTTATGAAAAATCAAGTAGAAAATATACGGGACACTTCGTACCTAAAACTAGCAATAAGGGAGATATGAGCCCTTAATCATGGATAATTTGAAGTGTATTTTTCTAAAGTAATGAATATGAAGAAGCATTTAATGATGACAAATTGAGCATTGTAGTATACCACCGGGACCTTCAAATTCACATTAGAATCACATGAATACCTTGCACCCTAATACAAAATACTAGGGTGGCTACTCCTTTTATTACATGTCGCTTCTCTACCATCAGGAATTATGAACTTTCAATGCGGTTTTATGCTAGAGAAGCACGTCAGAAGTAAAAAGTTCGCCTAGTTGTAAATGTGTAGGACCAACCATTTTCGTGTAAAATTCTTTAAAGAGTGGTCTGCAGTAAGACAGTTCTTACTACGTAGGCAATACGGCATACACGTTTGAATGGCTAACTGCCTTATCAACTGCTATGACTAGGGATGGGAGATAATGGAGGCCTAACATATCATCAACAGCTAAGAACATTATACACAGTAATACAAAGAACTGAACAATGTCAGAAAACCGGGAAAGGAATCGCCTGTGACCAATATCAAGGGATTCAACCCGTTATTCGCCTGGAGTGATTTCGGGAAAGCATGGGAAACAGGAACAAGGGGGGATATATATATATATATATATATATATATATATATATATATATATATATATATATATATCGATGATAGACTAAACTGAAAAACTGAAAAAAAAATCATATATGTCTACTTTCTAAACTAAATTCTGTATTTTTCGCCCCTCGATGAATGTGTAAATTCGCAAATCAAATATTATCAAATCACCATGCGTTCATGAAACTGCAATATGTTGTATTTCGCAATACTGGAGTTTCACTAAAAACTCATTAAAAAAATTATACGAGAAAAAGTATTCTGATATGCATCATAGGAAACCCAGATTAGTTCTCATGGGATGAGACATTTTTACTGGAAGTATAAAAATAGCCATTATGCCTTTATATAGCGATAAGTTAACTTCAGTTACAACGAAGGTTACGACATATTTCTGTTTCATGGACGCATGGGTACTTCAGTGATGAATTTTGGTATAGTACACTGGGGTAAATCAACTAATTAAAAAAAAAAAAAATAACATTCTTGGAGCAGGAAAAAGCCATCAGAATTATCAGTGGTGCTAAACCACAGAAATCATGCAAACTTTTATGTAAAAGCTTAGAAATTCTACCACAATCATATGACTATATTTATTCGCTTTTTAGCAATCTCTATATATAAAAGAAATCACTGACTGAATGACATATCAAACTGCAGCCTAAACCACCGTACCTAGAATCATGAAAATGTTTGTGTGATTTCCTCTTAGGTTGTGTGCGAGCACTAAGAAAGGATTGTTCGAAACTGGACCTCTAAGAGGGTGAAAAAGGGTGAAATGTTTTTCCGAAGAAACATCGATAGAGCTGGAATCTGACGGCTTATCGTCGTGTTTTTTGCTGCAATAGGACATACATAAAAATTCGTATGGCCAATTTCGGAATTTTTCGAAATTCAACATTTAAGGGGGTGAAAACGCCTTAAATGTGTTTCCGATTAACTATCAATATCTGTTTTATCTTTCGGAACAGACAATTGGTTTTCAATTTAAAATGTTGCTTACGTAAATACCCAAAAAGTAATTTAAGAATTTTTTTGGAAATTCGACCACCAAGTAGTAAAAAGGGACAAAATAATTTTTTATGAATCGTCTGTATCACTGAGACACAATTGACTGTTTCGGCCATAAAGAAGTAAAAAAAATGCAAATAATTTTTTATTTACAATCGATGAATATTGACCCCATTGATATTTATATCGATGTGAGTTTTGATTAAGGTTGTTGTTTACCCAAATACGAGGGAAGGAATTTCACAAATTTTATAAATTCCCAGCTAAGGAGTTGAAAATTTGTGAAAAGTGATGAATTGTAATTAATCGTCGATATATCTTGAACCCAGCGTGATATTGTCGTGTTTTTCACGTCCAAGAGAGACCAGCAAAATAGTCTAAAATATGACTCACGGGTTTTTCGAAATTCAGTCTCTTTGAAGGTGAAAAGACCTAGAATGTGTTTTAGATCAATCTTATATATATATATATATATATATATATATATATATATATATATATATAT
>PNEQ01003003.1:25573-57605 GCA_003012365.1 Medauroidea extradentata | reverse complement strand
AAATGTGCCCCTCACAATACGTTCATTGGGGAATTTAGATTGAT
Organism: Medauroidea extradentata; assembly: GCA_003012365.1. Classification (NCBI taxonomy): domain Eukaryota; kingdom Metazoa; phylum Arthropoda; class Insecta; order Phasmatodea; family Phasmatidae; genus Medauroidea; species Medauroidea extradentata. The sequence continues at coordinate 57,561 of PNEQ01003003.1, read as the reverse complement.
TGACACTAAAATGCAAGTAATTTTATTTAGTTTTCATGTAAATATATTAATTTCTGTACAATGAGATGCCTTTTTTGAAAAATAGTGGCAAAAAGTGACCAATGTTGAAAAAAGTGACAAAAAGTTACCAACCACAAAAAAAGTTAAAAAAAAGTGACTTGTTACAAGCCCTGCACTTACCCCCTTCAAAGTCTCACTCCAAATCCTAATCTATACTGTTCTTGACACAGCCACGTGAAATTAAAGTCCTATACACACTGTCTATTACAATTACCTGCTGCAGAAATATGTAAAAGCTACTGTATGTACACAGTTCAATACATTCTGATAATGACAAATTCGTTTGCCATGTTTTCTTCGCTGGTGTAGTCCTTACTTGACAAATTCCAAAATTAATAACTTTACATTAACAAAATGAACTAAGTTGATAAATTAATTAAAGAGTAACGTCTCACATCAAATTAGAGTCATAAAATTTTAACAGTAAGTTGATATTTTGCAACGTAAATTACTACTTTTAATATTATATCAATGACATTTTTAAAGTTAAGTGGCAAACCGGGTTAGAGGTGCAGGACGGGGAACCCAAAACTTGTGCATTGCAATGCATGCTGGAACAGCTAGTTGTGCATGAGCATTTGTTTACATGTATTTGCTTTCGAATTGCTATCTACTTGCGGTGTCAAGACGTAGCCTTCCATCACACACATACACACACACATTATATATATATATATATATATATATATATATATATATATATATATATATATATATATATATATATACGGCAATCCAGATGTGTTCTCGGCGAGTAAAGAAGGCGTTGACGAGAAAGCCGAATAAGATCCTCTGTAAACGGGACTGTACTGAAAGGAAATTATTGTTGTGATTACCATCGTTCTCTTAAAATAGAGACAACAATTCAGTTAGCTTGTGGGTACCATCTGTACTGTTCTTACAATAATGTGTTCAGTAGAAGTATCATTCTGTTATGTAGAAGGAACCGAAGGTGTTGCTCACACCAAAAGCACCGTCTTCAAAGCCATAATTATCCTATTGCTGACATACTACATAGCTCCCATTTGGATCTCCGCAGCAGCGTCAACGTACCGACCCCTCTGCTCTGCATTCTATGGCCTCAAAACAATTTTTAAGAGAACATCCTTTCCGCACCCACGGCACCGACCTACTAGCCACAACCAATATCTGACAGTATCAAACTCATCCTAACTGAAACAACGTCCAACTTTGCCACCAAACTTGAAAGCAGCCCGAACTTCTCAATCAGAAACGTCAACCAGATAATCCTAGTCCTTTCACCCACAATATTCTCAAGTTAACACCTGCAAGAATACCATGAACCAAGAATGCTCCAAGCAATACTACCCACTACTGTCTCAGATAACAAATAAATGACATAAACCAAGACCGCCAAGTACTCACGCTGAAGAAAGAAGACTTGTAGAGAAGAAAAGGAAGACGATGAGCAGAAAAAAAGAATCAAGATCGCAGAGATGAAATCATAAATGAAGAATTACCAAGAAGACAACACCAAGAACATCTCGCTGCAATGATAAGAACTCAAAAGCAACATCCTTCGCTCTGCAGCCCTGAAAAAAAAAAAAAAAAAGCACTGCCAACTGCGTTCAGCGCGGATTTTTACCGGGGGTACTTCCATTTTAACACAAAAATAATAAAGAAATAAACCAGAGTAAGTACTAAAACAAAGAAAAGAATGCCCATTTTGCAGAATAAATAAAGACCCAATCCAAATCCCTATACAAATAAAATAATCAAATAGTAATTTGAATCAACATTTAACCAACATCAATAAAGTATTTAAGTTTGAGCCAAACAAATAACCATAAATATCAAATCTAGTCCAAATAGTACCGACAACCACACTGGGCGTTAATGACAGTTTTAACAGAAAAATGGTAACAACATTACTTTTCTTTCAATATTATAGTACAGAGATTTTGGTCAGCACTTAACATCTAGGTCTTTAGTGCTGGTGAGGGTGACAGGGAGCAGGGCAGGAATGAATGGGCAGGGGAAACGGGAGACCCCCGAGAAAAGTCCGCCGACCAGCGGCACGATTCCCACATGCGAAAATCCAGGCGCCGACCCCACTGGGGATCGAACCCGGATCGCCTTGGTGGGAGGCGAGAGGTCTGACCCCTCTTTTTTTTTTGTATAAAAATGTTTGGTACAATGGCAAAGCTATCGCCTCGCCACTGCGCCAAACATTCTCCTCCTTTAGTTGGCAAATTCAAGTAATCCCCAGTAAGTTGTATAGTGTAGCTGGTACGTGTATGGTGACTTCTGGTACTCAGTCAAGACGAACACAAACACCCAGTCCTGAACCCGAGGAAGTGATGTTAAATATCACCTCCCCAACCGGGAATCGAACCCGGGACCCTTGACACAGCGACCAGGAGCACTAACCACTTTTTTTATGTTAAGCTACTTGACGAGGTCTCAACATCGCCAACGAGCCAAACATCCCCCCTTTACTGCTTTATTATTAGACAATTCCCCAGTTGTGACAGTTTTTGTTGACCCTTACAATTGAAATGACTCGAACGGACAAACACAAATTTGACACCCAGCCAGACCTGGGAATCGAACCCAGAACCCCTTGTATCTAAGTCGGCCGCTCAATCAATTGAACCACGGAGGGTTGTCACCACTGAGCCATGCGGCCGGACCCCCCTCGTCCACCACGGCCGCAATTCTTTCAGTGACTGATGTGATGACTCTCTCCTCCCTTTTCCTGTTTCCCCACAGGTCTGGGACAGACGTGCTCGCGCAGCGAGGAGTGCCACGTCAACTACGACCCTCTGGCGGCGACGTGCAGCGAAGAGCATCATATCTGCGTGTGCAGTGACGGATACTACAAGAGGGGCGGCATCGACTGTCGGCGCGAGGTCACCGGTAAGTTGGCAACACTACGTTGTCACCAGCCGAAGTAAGTTTAATTCTACTACCGGTTGGAAACGTCAATGTTAAGGGCGCGATTCACCTCAGTTTCTAACGTCTTTTTTTATTTTTATATTTGTAACATATATTATTTTTATTTTAGATATAAATTGTGATTAAATCTTCATCTTAGGAAATTTGTGTATCTCTCATAGTTTTTTCGTAATGAGTCGTATACGTAAAAATTGGCACTTTACGAGTTTATGTACGCCACTAAAAACAACTGGCATACCAAACCGAAAAAATTCACAGCGTATAACAATGTTGTAGGCTATGACTTGACATATATAAAAACAACAAATATATTTTTGTATTTTTACAAAATTGTTGAAATTTTTAATTTTCATTTTAAAATTCAGTTTTTTTTATGTATTTATATATGTCAAATCGACATTGTTATACGCTGCTAATTTTTTCGGTTTGGTACGACAGTTGGTTTTAGTGGCGTACATAAAACCGTAAAGTACAAATTTTGACACTTACGACTCTTTACGCAAAAACTATGAGAGATAAAAAAAATTTCGTAAGAGGACGTTTTAATCACAATTTGTCTAAAATAAGAAAAACATTATCTGGTACAAATATAAAAATAAAAAAAGACGTTGAGAACTGAGGTGAACCGCGCCCTTTAACAATTTGGCGCAGGGAAAATGTCTGCCGCTTGAGCGCAGGTTTCGGTGATGAGTGCAAATTGACCAACCATAGAGCTTTCCTGAATATTAACTTACCTAAAGTTAATAATTTAAAACGCGAAATTGTATTATTTTCACTTTAAAATTAAGTTAAGTAACTTCTGTAATTTTCAAGCCTATTTAAAATTAATTCTACCACAGTTTCGTATATTTCTGGTCCCTTATCGATAGCAGCGAAACTAGTGGCAGATTTTTCCCTGAGCCAAACTCTCCCATCAGAAAACACGTTTTCTTTCTCATCTGTACTAGAATTAACCTTAGCCCAGGTCAGTGTCGGACATTGCATTCTAAAAATATTCTTCGTCACTACACAAACGTTGCTGCAGCAAAGACAAATATTTTTTTATATACACCCTGAGTCCGAATAAGTGAAACGATAATCACTGAAATTCCATTTACCAATCGGTTCTGCCTGATCGGCTTGTAGAACTCACTGAAAATCACGTTAACTGTCAGGTGAAATTCGCTGCGAATTAAGTGGAATTCACTTTCAAATCTGTGGAATTTTAGTCACTGAGAGAATCAGCACGGTTTCGCTAATTTCAGTGGCACATTTTCGACCGAAGCGACTAGAATTTTTACCAAAGTGGTTCATTCATCCCTTATTCATATTTAGAGTGACATAAACCAATGCAAAGTAGCTGTCGGAAAGAAAATTTTGTTTGAATTGTACAGCAATCCTAATCAAACAAAAATACATTATACTATTACAGTAGTTGACTGTTGGAATTTTTTATGTAGTGAAACTATAATTTTTTTCAAAGAAAAGATTACAATAAAAATGTAATAATACTTTATTTAAGCTTTTCTTTGTTCTAAAGCCCGATTTCTTAAGGTTCGGGGTTAGTCGCCATATTCAACAATATATATTTTTTCGCTCTTATGAAATTCTGAGACGAAAAATGTACATTTGATAATATAATATCAATTATATTTACCTTGTGCTACAATAATCGCATCGCAGTTGAACTATCAACGTATATTTAAGCCACGATCTGTACAGCAATTAAGAATATAAAAATATACGTTAAAAGTTTAACTGCGATGCCTTTACTCTAGCGCAAGGTAAATATAATTGATATTATATTATCAAATTTAAAAATTTTCGTCTCAGAATTTCATAAGAGCGAAAAATAAAGTAGTTCAATATAGAGACTAATGCCGACATTTAACAGCTACCTGGATAAGCTTAAGACATGCATAGAGGCACGAATATTTCGCGTATTCATCTGGCAACAGCCTAGACTTTTCAGTATTATACGTGTGTTGGCTGAAGTCGACTGTCCATTGGCTTCTAACCGTACAGGCATGTAACACGAGCTATCACCGCAACTATTTCTCTTATTTATCACTGGTTTGTAGTCGTCAAAGAAGTGTCAAAACTACTGTCGTCTAATCACGGATGGGGCAGTGAAGTAAACGTTATTGGTGTTCAACCTGACTTAGAATCAATATGCGAAATAATCGTGTCTCTAGACATGCAAAATTCGCGCTACTTTCTGACAGCTGACTAGACTGCAAGTGACTATAGGATCGTTCGACGTCTCCCGCTGGCCGATATTGTCGTGACTTGCCGAGAAGAACGCTTACACGTTAGAGAGGCCAACCTCTGTAAAAACGTAACACACATTAATGACAACACATAAAAGTTCGTGGCCAACTGAATCGCAGATTATGCTCTGTTGTGTAAGGCCTTGGTGCAGTCAAATGAGGAACGTATCTGAACATAGACACGCTGCCAGTAATCATGAAGCAGAACTGCCGATGTGCACGTGAGACACTGAAGTAAAGTGGGGCAAAAGTCTTTTCGCGACAAAATCGTGGCTCTTACCATCATCTCTAGCAATAATATCATAAAGTTGCACATCTAGTTTGCTTGTTGTTGGACTACGACGAGCGAGATTGGGACCAAAAGCATTAATCTATAACTGTAGGTTTCTTGAAGCCGATTTCCGAAAGTTAAACCATAGCAATCCTAGACAATAGTTTTAGCCAACGTTATAAACAAAATTGTTCCCAGTATTACGAACTTCTGAGACACAATCTCTGACGCCGGAACCTCGTGCATTTTACTGCGGCGCAAGAGATCACGCGTAACGAATTAGTAATTCTGGATAAATATTACCTCATAAAGTTGGCAAATACCATTATCTAGGATTGTCATTGTGTATTTTATAGACGGTTCGGAATAAAGTGAGCACAGAGAAAAGCCCTGTTAAAGTTCTATTTTCAGCCAATTCGTATTTTTCCGCGAGTAAAGGCTGACGTCGGGAAATATCTAACCTCTCTAAACACGTCACTTTATGTTTGCGCGTGTTAGATAAATAGTGCAGTCTGTATGAATCAATACAGTTTGATAAAAAAGTTTATTAATTATATAAAATACAATTATGTAGATTTCAGTTGATTTTCTTTCTGTACTGTTGTATTTAAATAGGAAACACACGGAACTACATTACGTAATTTCGCTGCCAACCATACAAACAGTAAGGCAATTAGAGGTAATGCAGAATTATATGCAGCAACGGCTAGTGATATTTTTCAAAGGTTAAATTTTTAGTGCTCACTTTATTCCGAATGACCTATATCCGTATTTGCTTCGAAAAAAGCGTAGAAATCAATTGATGTTTTCAGCGTTTATTTATCTACCACGCACTCTTAAGGATGACTCTTGCTCACTCACCAAGCGCATCATCGACTCTAAGCTCCATGCGACGTGCGTCTGTCTTACCTTTGAGGACGTCTCTTAAGGGTGTTCAAGTGCGATAAAACCATAATTTTATATTTTTATGCAATAGTTATAGTTTTATAAACCACGCTTGTGAGTACAGTTTTCTCTTGTACAACAATTTTACCTCGCATAGTTTTCTCATAATGGTATGTCAAAGTAAAAATTTGCATGTTACGCTGCCACGCAAATAGTAAAAACCAATTGACTTACTCAAATGAAACGATTCACGGTTAACTAACGTTCAATGAGCTACGTGACAAAGCATTTAGAATTTCACGCATAATATTTGAATTTATTTAAAAACCCGCAAAAATATAAGAAAAAAGTAGAAAATTCAGCAATTATTTAAAATACAAAAATAGTAAACTGCAAGTTTTTTATTACTTTGTTACATAATATATTGTACGTTATTTTACTGTGAATTATTTCGTTTTAGTTCATCAAGTAGTTTTACTATTTGATTGGCAGTGTAACATGCAAATTTTGACTTTTTGATGCACCGTTATGAGAAAACTATGAGAGCTAAAATTGTTTCACAAGTATCGTCTACAAAACTAACATGATTTTATACAAATATAAAATTATGAATTTATCGCACTTTATAACACTCTTAAGGGAGTGGGCTACAGTAATTTTCGTCACCATGGTTTTTTTTTTATTTTTATATTCGTACCAGTTATTTTTTTCCCTGTTTTTTTGACACAAAATGTGACTAAATTATGCTCTTATAAAAATTTTTTATCTCGCATAGTTGTTGCATAATGGCTCGTTTAAGCCGAAATTTGCATGTTTTCGTTTTAAGGACGACACTAAAACTAACTCACTTATCAAGCTGAAAAAAAATCACAGTGAACTACGATAGTTTATGCTACAAGTTCAGCTATATAAAACCACACAATAATTTTTTTTTATTTTTAAAGAAATTTATGAACTTTTCAAATTGTTATTTTTAATTAGGCCTATAGCATGTTTAATTAAACACAAAAAATGTATTCTTTGTTTTTATGTACGTGACATTGAAGCCTGCGACACCTTTATCCACAATGAACTTTTTCAGCTTGGTATGTCAGTTGGTTTTAGTGTAGTCCTTAAAACGGAAACATACAAATTTTGATTTTGACAAACCATTACGCGAGAACTACGTGAGATAAAAAAATTTCATAAGAGCCAAATGTAGTCACATTTTGTGTCTACAATAAGAAAAAAAATATCTGGTATAAATGAAAAATAAAAACATGATGACAAAAATTGCTGTATACTGTACCGCGCCCTTAAGGGGGATTGATCCCTGTCAGATCGGTTTTACGGTTTTTCTTATAAATCAGGGAATAGACACATTGTTTTACTTTTTTCACGCTGACAAGGCATAGTTTATTGTTTCATTTACTTTTTGGAATCCATATGGCATTGTTTCTGTTATTGTTGTGGCCTCTGTAGTCGCTCCCGTAAATAAAGCAATTTTTCCTTTTCAGCTGTTTCCCGTTGCAAAATAATGAATATATTATGGTTCCAGCAATTACAGAAGGTCGATTAAGTTTGTATCTATGCCTTGTCGTGACAAAAATTTTGATACGTCGATTGGAACAGAAGTTATTGAGAAGAAACAGATAAATCCAAGGTGGTAGGGATCAATACCCCTTAAAGTGGCTACATTGTCTGCGCTTCGGCTCGTGAAACAAACTGCGTCGAGGTAAAATATCCCAGTGGCGGGACAAGACGTCACAAAGACTCAAAACAGCACGAACCTTTTATGCGACCGCACGTCAAGGGGGGAAAATGGACGGTCTTTTACCACGCGAGTTAAGATCGCGGTGTATCAGCATTGCGCCAGAACCACAGCGAGTTAAAGCAGCGGGGAAATGTTACAGAAAATTATAGCTCCTATAAATAACAAAACTTTTCTTAAGCGGCTGGCTGGGCAAAAAATGTGTACACGGAAAAATTTTGCCTTGTGTTTTTTTAAACGTAATGCCACTTTTCTCAGTATAAAAATCTTTAATGATGATAACGGTGTAAGCCATGTTGATAACGGTAACTTAGCAATTAGTTATTCTGATATGGTGACATTCGAAAACTGAGGATTATTTAATATTTAGCATAATTCGTTGCATACCAAAAGATAAATACTAAACCGGACATTATAATTTCGACAATATATCAATGTGCCAAAAACTCATGTGGTACACACATGGGTTTCTTCCATTCCTGAGATAACAACGTTGTTAGTTTTGAGTATGTACATTTAGCCATTTGTAATTTATTGTAGATTGATAAAATATTGGAGAGTATTTCGTATTTAAAAGGCTTCATTGCACACACAAAAGTAAATACCAAATTGCAACATGCCTCTTTCCGGGTTGGCTGTACTGATTTAGGTTTTCCGTGGTTTTCCTAAATCACAATATGTGATGATTGATATTTATTGTACGCTATGGTCAATAGTGATAAGTGCTGTAAAGTGCTCAGTTTACAGTGTACATCCAGTACTTTTTGAGTAACAGTTCGATCCGGAGTGAACTCAAAGTGGATCGAAGAACCCTGATCAAAATTTTTCTTATCACATGTCAAGACTGGCCAGAAGTAGGAATGGCGTGAGATAATCTAGTTCTGCTCACATAGTGTACTGAAGTGCAAATTGCACTAAAAGTGCATGTTTGATTCGTGCGCGATCCATATCCGCTTCCTGTTGACTTCCAGTTCAAGTAAGGTTCAGTTTGGAATTTTTATTCCAAATTGATTGAAGACCAACTACACACTCGCGTATGAAAAATGTACAGTTGCAGCGAAGCATAAAGCGAGGAATTAATCGCAGAAGGACGATCAAGTAAAACGTAAGGAAAAACTTGTATATTTTTTTAAGCAGTAAGTAGACTACCTTGGAATTATTTCTTATATGGCGTATCATTTATGATGGACTTCTTAGAACCACGAGTGGTAGGATATTGTTGTTCATATTTTTTAGGAAATAATTTATGATGTTCAGTATCTAAATCTTCAAAATTTTTCTAAGTTATGCGAGGTGTGGCTGTTCTTTTCACGCAGGTTTGTTATAAGCCTAGAGTTTTTAGAATGAGTTTCATAAACAGTGACCCAACCATACAAGTAACGCTTAAATAAAAAATTTAAAAAATTCCCCCCACTTAAGCGGCTGAACAGATTTTTTTGAATCATAGGTAACAACACTCTCGATCAAGTCACATTTCAAACAAGCAAAAAATATTAAATCAAAATCTGATCATCCGTTTAGGAGCTATGATACCACAGATACACACGTTAAACTTATAACACACTTTTTTTCTACCGGGGGTTAAAAAGTAACGCTAATGTATAGGAGTTAAAAATCTAGCATCTCCTCAAGTGGATTCGCATAATATCCGAGTCAGTAATCATTGTCCTAAAGTATTATTATAGGTCGTTCGGGATAAAGTGAGCTTTTAAAGATTTAACCACATTTACATTAACAGTAGTTACCTTATTCGTTGTACGGTTGGCAGCGAATTGACGAATGTAGTTCCGTATATTCTCCTGTTTAAATTCAACAATACTAAAGTAAAATAAAATGAATTTGACATTTGCAATTAAAAAACTTTTTTTTACTTAACAACAAAGGTTCTTACTGACTGCACAATTTATCTTACATGCGCAACATCAAGTGACGTGTCCAGAGAGATTAGATTTCCCGTCGTCAGTTGTTACGCGAGGAATGATACGAATTGACTGAAAATAGGAATTTAACAGGGCTTTTATTAGTTCTCACTTTCTCTCTCTCTTTATATATATATATATATATATATATATATATACACACACACACACACACAAAGGATGTCCCTGAATAAGGTCTAAAGCTCGTCGTCACGTTGAAGGGTATGCGAAGACGAGTAAAATGATAGTACACTTAGGATCGCAGAGGCTGCGAAGTTCCCGTAAATTGACACACAGTGTATGGTTTTGAGGGTCACAAATTGCGTTAAAATAGCAACCACTGCGAATAAGGGTGACTGAGGTGATTATGGAGCTGGCCTGGAACGAAAGGACAGAGGAAACTGCAGTTACCTGTGATATCCCGTGTATCTTCGGTATCACCACATACGAGTTTAACATGTGAGATATTGGGAGAGACCCCAACCGGACATAATCTCGGAACGATGCGATCGATGCACATCCGCTGTTTGCCGCACTGTTGGCTCGGTCCACTGTACACATTAGGTATTTTGTTATTTCTACGCAAATTGCGACCCTCGAAGACCATAATTTGTGTGTCAATTTACGGGTACTTACCAACCTTTCCTACCCTAATTGCATTGTATCATTTTACTCGTCTTCGCGTCGCCTACAACGTGACGAAGAGCTTTAAACGTTATTCAGGGACATCCTGTGTATGTGTACGTGTACATATAGGTCTATATATCGCTACCACAATTGTAAAATCTCGTTATTCTATTTTTGAAGATTGGACATGTTAACCCCTTTAAGCAATCTTCACAAGGTATTTACAAAGAAATATTCTTAAATGTAAATAAAAGAATTTAACTTACGATAAAGTTATACAAAATTATGTATTTTTCTCAGTGTGAGGGGAATCAAATAGTTTTTCATAGTTTTTCTTCTCAATTTTTTTTATATGTGAGAAACGGAGACACGAGGTTTAACAATTAAGGTGACTATATATATATATATATATATATATATATATATATATATATATATATATATATATATATGTGTGTGTGTGTGTGTGTGTGTGTGTGTGTGTGTGTGTGTACACACGTAAATCGTATACATATATACATATATATACACATATATATACATACATACACATATGTGTGTATATATGTGTGTGTATATATGTGTGCATATAAAGTAGGGGCGGATACAGAATGGAATTGAGGGGGAGGGGTGGAATTTAGATTTGGTAGCACCGGTTGGCCGATTTAAAGCAGGGGGTCCAGGGGTTCTCCCCCGGAAAAAAATTTGATTTTAAGATGCGAAATGGTGCACTTTGAGATGATTTTGAACGTTAATGTTTTACACACCACGGACACAAATTGGAACAAGTTCGTAACACCTGCTGCATTTTGAATAGTTTGAATAAAAATGATAACATTTCTAATACAAGGTTTGTCTCTAGGAGGGGAAGTGGGATTTCCCTGATTTCCCCCAACCCCTTGTATCCGCCACTGATATAAAGTGGGGCTGTGTGTGTGTGACAGGTCCAGGCGGCCACTGTAGCTTGGACAACGACTGCAGGTTCGCGGGAGGACTCTGTGACCTGGACAGCAAGGTGTGCTACTCCAACGTCTCCGGCAGCACGCCAGTCACCACGACAACCACACAGGACCCTGCCACCTCTGGTAAGTGCCCACGTTCACAGCATCGCGCGGGATAGAAAACCCCGGCCGAAGAAGGTCATCTCGCACGACGCACAATGAGTTTCGCTCAGAATCTGGTACCGTACTTTGACCTTTTTCGGGGTTACTTTGACCGTTCAACGTATTAGTTTTTCTTTTTTTCTGGAAATTAAACAGATAATTTGAGCTAAGTATTATATATATTTCATTTTATCCCTATAGATAATGTTTGAAGCTTTCGTCACTAAACAATATTAAAAACAAAATTTTGAGTGGTCAAAGGTACCCCACAAGGTTAAAACAACCCCGGTTTACGGTACTTGAAACTTATTGCACACAAATCTCGATGGTAACGAGTTCACATACAGGTTGTTATGACATTATAAAATCATATACCGTATGTTCTGTTCTAGCCTCAGACTTATCATTCTTCATATTTAATTGGAAGTTGACGGCCTCAGGTGGTTATTAGACGAGCAAGAGGGGCTACGCCATTGCCTCACTTAGGGTTTAAGGGGGAACGGACAATCGCAACAGCCGTCTGGGATTCGAACATGGGACTCGCCGAGCAGGAACTTTAACCAAATGGAAGCAAGGAAAAAAAGTGTTTTAAAAAACAACAGTGTATACATTACCTGAATTCATCTTGGTACATTAAAGACCTCTATGACTAAAAGCCCGGGTACACACTATAGGTCGTTCGGAATAAAGTGAGCACTAAAGATTTAACCTTGGGATAAAATCACTAGCCGTTACTGCATATAGTTCAACATTAACTATAGTTACTTTTGTACTTGTATGGTTGGCAACGAATTGTAGAATGTAGTTCCGTGTATTTTCCTATTTAAATACAACGATACTGAAATAAAATCAACTGAAATCGACATATCCGTGTTTAATAAAATTATTAAACTTGTTTTTGTTAAGCTATATAGATTCCAGCCGACTCCACAGTTTATATTACAAGCGCAAACATCAAGTGAAGTGTCCAGACAGGTTAGCCATTACTAGCGGAAGGATACGAATTGGCTGAAAATAGAACTATAGCAGGGCTTTTTTTGAGTGCTCACTTTATCTCGAACCACCTATACCCATAATTCAGCACCGAATTCCGTACCTAATTCACTGCAAGTAGCACTGCGACAGTGTGTACCGCAACTACGCTGGTTCCAGACAGAATTCCGTACTTAATTTCACAGATAGAGCCCGTCCTATTTTTCATCGTAGTGTATGTTCACACGAATGTGCAGTGTACAGTTTCAGTCACCGAGCATGAGACGTACGTAAGTAGGGTTGCCTATTACCTATGAATATAACTAAAAGTTTTGTTAACTATTGAACACACTAATATCGGTTGTTTGAAAACCTAAATAATAGAAGACAGATTTATATATTTGACAACTACGTGCAAGTCTTGTTATGAAATAGTTTTCAGCAATTTTACTGTTGTAATTTATGAAACAACAACATCATTAATATATTTTTATCCTTTACGTACCTACCGAAACATAGAAGTCAACAGTGATAGCGTGTACACAACACAGATGATTTGCTATAGAATTGTTATAAAATCTCAGTCGACGTTTATGAACAGAATTAAGTAAGGTATTCAGTAGTGAATTAAGTATAGTGTGTACCATTAAGAGTGCGTAGTCGAAAAATAAACGCTGAAAACATCAATTGATTTCTACGCTTTTTTTGAAGTCAGTATGGATAAAATACTCAATGACAATCCTAGATAATTGTATTTGCCAACTTTATGAGTAAATATTTATCCAGAGTTACTAATTCGTTACGCGTGATCTCTTGCGCCGCAGTTAAATGCACGAGGTTCCGGCGTCAGAGATTGTGCCTCAGAAGTTCGTAACACCGGAAACAATTTTGTTTAAAACGTTGGCTAAAATTATTGTCCAGGATTGCTATTGTTTAATTTTCACAAATTGGTTTCAAGAAACTTACAGTTATAGATGAATGCTTCTAGCGTTGAATTATGTACCACGCCCTCTTAAGTGCCGCTTCACCGGGGTTGTTTGCTGTGCAGCGGGGCCCTCGCCTGTCGTCAACACGAGCCTGGCCCAGGAGGTCGAACCTGCCTACGTCGGCATGCCATGCTACAACACCTCATCTTGCTCGGCCCTGGCTAACTCGAGGTGCTTTGGCTCACCGGGCCGCTGCGAGTGTCTGCCTGGATCCTTCGGCAACAATGGCACCACCGCCTGCGTCAAGGGTGAGTTGTCGGCGCGGGAGGGCGAGAGCTAGGTGCTAACTTTTATATATCGATTTTATGCAATAACTTATTTTTTAAAATTATTTTTGGTAAATGTGGCAATGTTGATAACTAGCGACCCGTGTAGCACTAATTATCTGTAGCCAAGAATTGAAGTCTATACATTGACATGCCGCACACATCCAAGTCTCGATCCTAATTAATTAATTAATTATTTATACTATTATTATTAAAATTATTATTAATTAATAAACATGATATTCTGCATACTTCCAAGTCTCGACCCTAATTAATTAATTATTACTAACAATTTATTTATTATAAATCAATTAATTTTAAATTGAAAATTTGACACAAAATTGGTAAAAGTCCAGAAAAATTCAGTTGAGCTGATTGCTACCAAACTACACACGATTACCCGCTGAACGTATCTGAAAATTGCCTGAAAATTTCATCAAAATCGCTCCAGCCGTTTCATAGTCCGCATGGAACATACTTACACACATAGATTTATTATATATATATATATATATATATATATATATATATATATATATATGATTTTTGATGAAATTTGTAGATCATAATAGTGTTATATGCTCATTTAATATTGAACTTGTAATCATTCTTGAAAGTTAACCTGTAATTCCTTGCAATGATTCTGCATGAAAAATTAAATAAAGATTCTATTATTATCTATGTCAAAAGTCATGTCAAAGAGAAAATTTTGATAATACAACTTGAAAACTGAAAATACAAGAAGGTTATATAACACTCTCAAAGGGTGTTCAAATGAGATAAAATCATGATGTTATATTTTAATGAAATATTGTTAGTTTTGTAGACGCTACGAGTGAGTACATTTTACTCCTACGAAACAACTTTAGCTCTTATACTTTCTTATAACGGTGCGTCAATGTCAAAATTTGCTTTTTACACTGCCATACGAATTGTGAAAACCATCTGACCCACTTAAACAAAATTATTCACTGTGAACTTACGTCCCGTGAGCTATGCAACAAAACATTAAAAAAACCAACAGCGTAATATTTTGAATTAAAAAAAATCGCAAAAGTACAGAAAACAGTTGCAAATTCAGCAATTTTTAAAAAATACAAAAACAATTCGCGGGATTTATTCAAATGTTTTATTACGTAGCCAATAGTATGTTATTTCACCGTGAATTATTTCACGTACCTAAGTCAATATTTGCATGGCAGCAGAACATGCAAATTTTTACTTTGGCCCACCGTTTCGAGGAAACTACGCCAGATAAAATTGTTTCGTACGAGGAAACTGTACTCACAAGTATCGTCTACAGAACTAACATTGTTTTATATAAATATAAAATTATGACTATCGCACTTGAACACCTTTAAGGTGGTTGCTGAGTGGTCATATTTTACGCGTTTGAGGCCTAGGCATAACAAAAGCAGTGCTCTGTACATAGAGGCGTCAATATAATTCTTGAGGCTCGTATCAGTGTATTTCTGTTCAGCCCCCATGTTTCCTGCCTGAAACGCGACTCCTCACCAGCAGGTGCTACTAACTCTTAAGGCTGTTCAAGTGGGTTCAAATCATAATATCATATATTTTATGAAATAATGTTAGTTCTGTAGACGATACTTTTAGGGCACAATTTCATCTTGCGAAACAATTCTAGCTCGCACAGTTTTTCGTAGTTGTGTATCAAAGTAAACATTTGCAAATAATAAAAACATATTGACTTAAATAAATAAAATAATTCACTGTTTACTAACATCCAATGAGCTACGAAATCAAACATTTAGTAGCACACTATAGAATATTTTAAATTTCCAAAAAACTCGCAAAATTACAAGAAAGAAGTTGAACACTCAGCAATTATTTAAAATACAAAAATTTCTCAATGAGAGTTTTTTAAATGTTTTGTTACGTAGCCAATTACATGTTATTTCACTGTGACTTATTACACTAATGTAATTAAATTGGTTTTCAATATAAGAACGGCAAAGTACCATACACATGTTTACATTGAAGCACAAGTATGACAAAACTATGACGGCTAAAACTTGTTACGTAAGATGAAACTGTACTCAAAAGTATCGTCTACAATAGTAAAACCATATTAAAAAAATATAAAATAATGATTCGATACCACATGAACAACCTTACACGAAAAAAAAATCTTGTGGCAGCTACATAATATTTTGTTGGTATTTACAGTGCAAATTTATTTTGTGGTCACCACAAAAACAGATTGCTGACACCACTAAACTATTGTGGCCACCAGAAAATTATTTTGTGATTACTACAAAATAATTTTGCTTGAAAGACTTCCTACAAATTTTTTCTTTCATTATAGGGACCCTGCCTATCTCCGAGCCCTGGTGAAGGCAAGGATAGGGACTTACATATTAAATTAAATTAAGTGCTACTGACTACAGTGTATCCGAAAAAAACTTTATATATATTTCACAACTGAGTTATTTGTTCATCTCAATGCAGCCCCCAGTGGTTCTTGGTCAGTTTCTTTAATCCTTAAAAACTATAAGTAAATTAAAACATACCCCCAAAAATAATCGAAAAGACTAACTCATATAAGTATTTCCTACATTTTCCGCATAGGTATATTTTCCTCTTGTCAGCGAAGAAACTTGTCCGAAAGCAATGTCATGAAAGGTAACTAAGCCTACCTATTATAATTTTACACGGAAATACGCATATTTGCTCTCGTCTAAGCTCTAGGGTAGACGGCACCATTAAGTACTCACCTAAATCTCTCACCTCCGCATTACTTGACAAGATATTCTTCAAGAGAGTGCTCACTTACTTAAAAAACGAAAACATGTTAATATCATGCAAATACTTATCCATTAGTAAGCACAACGATAGAATATTTGGAATTGTAACACGTACATGTTAGATAATAATATTGGCATGTAATAAGTTTACAAACAAATGTTTAAAAAACATAGAAAAAATGTATACATATTACATTACATTGTAGAGACATGAACTTTTCGCGAAAAGAATTTTGCCCCACTTTGTTTCAGTGCCTTATGTGCACGTCTGCAGTTTTGCTTCATAGATATTGGCAGCGTGCCTTTGAACTGTGACGTTTCTCATTTGACTGTACCAATCACAATAAGGTTACTTTAACACCACACGTCTGTGATTTGCGTGTAAAACCCCACGACACACGAATGTCAAAACATCCTATCTCTGACCGTGAAGCAAGTCTGCAGACGTGCACACAAGTCACTGACACAAAGTGAGGCAAATTTTTTTTCGCGAAAAGTTCATGTCTCTAATTATAGGTAGGGATGATGGTTTATCGCAGGGATATCTTGACTGTTTGCTGAGTTTCAACACACGTTCAGCTTACTAGAAGATAACTGGCTTTAGTTTGTACTTGGAGTTGTTACCATACTTGACTTAGCCAATAAGAATCCCGATATCGTAATATTTGATGCCTGTTATTGGTCTGCAGACAGCTACGCTATGTCCGAAGTATATCACTCAAGACAATAATATAAGTTGCAAGAAACTACAGCGTTTTGAAGGGTTTGTTGACACAAAATATTTTCGCGATATACCATCCTCTCTATTTACAGTTGATACTGATACAGGATAAAGTGAGCATTTTTGAAACGGTAATAGCTTTTTTGTTTCGCATAGTAAATTGTTTCCTGCAACATTTTAATATACAAATTAACCCAATAAACAATCGAAGTGTACGGATTGTACCGTTCTCAAGATTATTTATAAAAAATATGTTCGGCAGTTTTGTTTACAACCGTTTTTATTCGTGATAGCTAGAGCCACGATGTCAAGAAAAGATTTCTGCACTATTTTATTCCAGCGCTTTACGTGCACATCGGCAGCTTTGCTTCATGGTTATTAGCTGCGTGTCTTTCGTCAGACACGTATCTCATTTGACTGCATCAATCAGAATAAGATTATTATGACTTCATGCTGCTGTGACTTGCCAATATATCCCCAAGATAAGTGAGTTAAGTCATCTAATCCCCTTACATGTGAAGCAAGGCATTTTTTTTTTATTGAAGCAAAATGGTGCAAAAATTTTTTCGTCACAAAATCGTGGCTCTAGTGATTGCTAGAGACAGGAAAAATTCGCTGGTTCACTGACCTGTAAGCTAGCCTCGAAGAATATATGTGTATTCGTGCATCGTGAAGACAGCAGCTATTTATTAGCTGCTCGCTGACACAGTGTAATGAGCCTGTATTCAGTTATAGTTTTATTATTGGCTCAGCTACTTCCAGGAAGTGTCGAGTAAGTCAAAGGCCAATTATGAATGTGATACAGACCTATAGTGGCTGGAATTATAGCTTGCTCCTCAAATAAAATGCGAATTTTTCAGGTCACTAAATGAATGCTAATTTTTTTAATTTTTAAATATACTGTTTCTACTGGAAAGTCAATTAACTATAAATCCCTTAATTACATAATTACCTAAAACCATAGTACTTACTGTCTTGAAAAAAAATCAGCCAATATGGAGGAGACCATTTTAAAGTAAACTGCCAAACAGATTTTTAATATCAGCTCTCGCTTAGGCTTAAAAGAATTACATCGCGAAAAATAAATAATTTGAAACAAATGAGCATGACTTAACATCTGGGATCGAAATAAATATTAGTTTCTTATTATTATTCAAGACAAGATTAGTCTTCAAAAGTACTAACTTCATCGCGAACAACCTATTACATCGAATTGAATCGTGATGTATTATATTGTATTGTGTGTTATTATATTATACTCCATTTCATATAAGTTTGGATAAATTTGACAGCAACTTATGGACAATAATATTTTAGTATTTTGTGATTTGTTGCACAATGCAAGACATTTTTAGTTCTAAAATGAACCTGAAATGTCCATTTCAGAATTTTTACTGCAAAGTTTGTCTTCTGTAGTGACAAAAATAAACAAATATTACAAATTATTGCCCATAAATTGCTGTCAGATTTATCCAAACTTATATGAAATGGAGTGTATTTAATATTGTATTGTATAACATTATACAAAGGAAATAAAGTAACTGTAACGATGAAGTTTTGCGATTGAAGGCTATAAAAAAACTGGAACTTGTAAAACATTTCCTACACACTTTGTACCTCGTTACTGATTATCGAACATTATTTTTATAAGGTATATGATGCATAGGTGATAGGAACGCCTGTTGCAGAGATCGGAGAGTCGTGCAGCTCTGCGAGGGACTGCGCAGGTATTGACAGCAGTGAGTGCAGGAATGACACGTGTACCTGCGCCGTGGGCAACATTGCCACCTCCAACAACAGGGCCTGCATGCCACGTAAGCTATCGTCTGAGAATAAGTACGTAGCACGGTCGTAGAAGAACAGGTCTGGACACTCGCCTATCTACCAGTATTTTGCTTGACCCCCTTGTTGTTTGGCTGTAGTTCGCCAAGTTACCGAGAATGTTGTGTGTCTTTGGCGCTGCAATCAGGGCGGTCGGGCTCAAACTACGCATACTTTTTTCCAGTGCTTACATTATAAAGTAAATAAAGATTGCTGGAGCCATGCTGTGAGCGAATGAAGTACTTCATAAATTGATAAAAAATACGTTTTGATAAATTGTTATCTTTATAATGTACGCACTATAAAAAAGTGGAAGGAAAGTGAGCGGAATTTGAGCTCGACCGCCCTGATTGCAGTGCCAAAAACGCACAATACTCTCAGCAACTTGGCGAACTGCAGCCAAACAACCAGGGGGTCAAGTTTCCAGGTGAGGGACAATCCAAAGAGAAAACAAGTACGATAAAACTTATTGTTGTTTATGTGACAACTTACCACGGTCGTATAAATACAGGTCTGAACACTCACCTATCTGCCAATGATATGGAATTGACCCCTCTATGACTGAAAGCGCCACTAGCAATGAAGTGTTGTTTTAACATTGCAGTATAGCGTGGTACTAACAATTCTCCTAGCAGCTCCGACACGAGCTAGCTCCTTGTAGTCCCATTTACACAATGTTAAAACAACCCCAGAGTGCCAGTGGCGCCAATCAGTCATAACGGGGTCAATTTTCAACTCCAGTGTCCAGACCTTAGAGTAAATATAATATATATTACCTCTATGGTCCAGACCTTTTCCTCTATGACCGTGCTACTTACTAATTCTGTGCTCTCGTCACGACAGCCAACAATGTAGCTCTAAACTTTCTAACAATACTTCTTAACCTCATATTTCCGGACACACACACACACACACACACACACACACACACACATATATATATATATATATATATATATATATATATATATATATATATATATATATATATCTTAAAGTGATAAAAAAAATTACCACTCACGACAGTCTAATACAACACAACTATGATCGTTTTCACGCACAAAGGTTAAAATTGGCTGAAATCAGTAGAATAAATTCCTGTAATTAGCTTACCCAGATAAATCTCACTGAATGGCACTTGCCACACACACACACATAGCATATTAAAGTACTGTTAGAAAAAAATAACAGCTGGTGAGTTGTGTACTGGCATATTTAACGTCCTTACTAATAAGCCAATTAACATTATTGCAATATTATTTTTACCACCGTAAGAGATACAAACAAAATGTTTTCTATCAGTAGCTAAAAACCTGCAACTGTCGAACAATTTTTTGGTACTGAATACATTACCCTAAAACGATAGTTCTCGCTCACAAGTCGTTAAATTCTTTGGTATGTTGTGTGTGTGATAATAATGTAGGATGTGTAGTTAATATACGCTCTGTATAGCGAAATCCTGAGTACAAATAATTAAGGAAACATTCGTGCAAAATTAGGCCTAATGTCTCGTGAGGGTGGTAGATGGTCTCACGTAAGTATAATTGATTCCCTCTTAAACACTTTTCACATAAATTAACATCAAATTCGAAACTGTTATGCTACAGTAACGTACAGACGAATATAAACTGTTATTTATACAGAGCGTCCAGAAACAAGCCCATGTTAAGGGTGTTTAAGTGCGATAAAATCTTAATTTTATGTTTATATAAAATATTGTTAGTTTTGTAGACGATACTTACGAGCTCAGTTTATTCTTACGAAACAATTTTAACTCGCATAGTTTTCTGATAACGGTGCGTCAAAGTCAAAATTGGCATGTTCTGCTGCCCTGCAAACAGCGAAAACCAATTAACTTACGTAAGTGAAATAATTCACAGTGAAATGACATGCCACGGGCTACGTAATAAAATAAAAAAATGTCGAAAAATATTTGAATTTTCAACTTTTTTCTGTAATTTTGCGATTTTTTTAAAAAAAATTCAAAGTATTACGTTATGTTCTTTTAATTTCTTTATTTCATAGCTCATGGGATGAAATATCACAGAGAATTACTTTGTTTAAGCAGGTCAGTTGGTTTTCACTACTTGCATGGCAGCAGAATAAGCAAATTTTGACTTTGGCGCACCGTTATCAGAAAACTATGAAAGCTAAAATTGTTTTGTAAGAGAAAACTGTACTCACAAGTTTCGTCTACAAAACTAACACTATTTCATAAAAATGTGAAATTATTATTTTATCGCACTTGAACACCCTTAAGCACACCACGCGAATCGTGGGCTAAATTGGAGACGAAAATTTAAGTGGCAAAACGTACGTTGATAGTTTACGTGCATAATGTGGCAACACTACATGTAGATAGTCCCTTCTTGCGCTCCACGTCCAGGAATTATTTTATGTATGTTACGTCATGTAGGCTACTCTCAGAATTATGTTTGGACTGTTCGGTATTTTAACCTGCACCCATAGTACGGGATGGTGTGGCAGGGGTGGCGTGGCAGCCTATCTCCAACCGCTAACCTGTAGGACCAGAGATAAATGACGGATGGAATGAAACACTGCAGACGGAACGGCGACGGAACGCAACGGCGAAGGAAACGGAAATGCCCCAGAAAATCCCTTCGGCCAACGTCCGCCACGTTTCCCACATGTGAAAAATCCGGGACCAGTCCCACCGGGGGTCGAACCTTGATCGTCTTTGTGGGAGGCGAGTGGTCTAACCACTCGGCCGCAGCTGTAAATATAAACTGACTTACTAAAATGAAACAAATTGCACTGAGATAACATCGCACGGGCTACGTACGGAAATTCATAAAACACAATATATTTTTTGTAGTTTTTTAAAGTAATGGTAAATACAGAGAAATCTTTACAAATGTAACCAAATTTTTAAAAAATGAAAAAAGTAAGTATATTTTCATAAATTCCTTAAAATACCACTATGCGTCTTATTTAAATGTGAGTTTTTGCATTCCTTTAATTCATTTTGTTTTCGTTATTTGTACGTCTTCATAGCATACAAATTTCAACTTTGACGTGCTGTTATGAGTAACATTTATTTTATACAGAACGTCATTTAACTGTTTACCACGAAAATTTATATTTTATTAGGGACGCAAAATGTTTTAGGGAGATGCTTAAGATTTGCGCGAACCCAAGTCTAGAAATGAGAGGGTGGAGGCTTAACTTGCCCCTATCCAATTTTGGAGTGGGGAAAAAAACTGAAAGCTCGCCCTTCTCTAAGTTTGGAATTTTCTTCTCTCTATGTTATGAAGTGGTGCTTGGAGGTTTGTTCCTCACAGGGTTAGGAATGGACGACTTGAAAAGATGCGGAGCTTTAGTCAGGTGTGGGAAACAATTCCTATCTCCATGGATACCGCAGCCGAACATAACCTTCATTTAGCTGTTTGGCGTCACATGTTCCGGATAATATGTACATTAAGAAAATTGATTATTTGTTTGGAATTTGCCGTTTTTTTAGGTAAACATTAATCTTATGTATTTGCGTATCTTAACCATGAAGTAGAAACTACTATTTTTTACCCTTGCATGTAAATATATGAATGCGCAACATTTTTGCTTTCTGCAATTACCAACTAACAAATCAGCATGTTTGTAAACAAGCTTTGTTTCCCGCAGTACTTTTCCCCTGCGGTGACATCAGGGGGCGTGTACTTCAAGTCGTCCATTGGTGCCTGAAAAACATTTAGGCCTATTACGTTTAGCAGGTTGGCAGAGTTAAGGCCACGATCTTTCATTTATTTCAAACAATTGCAAATAGCCTAACCCAAATATGTATAACCAAAATGCTTTGAAAAAATTAGAGACTGTGTACAGTCATACGATGCACAATTTTGTCAGAGAGTTAAGAAAAAAAAAATTACCGTTTGCTAGCAGAACATTATTTTGCTTCATTTTGGCTTATTTTGACAGTAAAATATGTGATATTTCGGGGGCAAAAATCTAAAAATCCGTTTGGATTATTGCAACAGATAAATTCATACACAAACGATGATATTTAAGTGTTAAAACTGCAAGAATACATTTTTTATGTATTAATTTGCGTTAAAAAATTTTCCGAAACCGCTGCAAAACTAAAGAGCGAGGCCTCTCTCTACCAGTTAGGGGGCACTTCGCATGGAGCTTAGAGTCAATGATGCGCTTGGTGAGAGAGCAAGAGTCATCCTTAAAAGAGTGCGTGGTAGATAAATAAAAGCTGAAAACATCAATTGATTCCTACGCTTTTTTCGAAGCCAATATGGTTAAAATACTCAGTGACAATCCTAGATAATGATATTTGCCAACATTATGAGTAAATATTTATCCAAAATTACTCATCAGTTACGTGTGATCTCTAGCGCCGCAGTTAAATGCACAAGGTTCCGGCGTCAGAAATTGTGCCTCAGTAGTTCGCAACACTGGAAACAATTTTGTTTAAAACGTTAGCTAAAACTATTGTCTAGGATTGCTAATTTTCGCAAATTGGCTTCAAGAAACCTACAGTTATAGATGAATACTTTTAGCGTTGCATTATGTACCACGCCCTGTTAAGTTTGGGAAGGGAACGAGGAAATAATTTCTAATTTGGAGATGCGAAGGTATGGGAAGTAATATATTTTAGATGTGTGTAAGGTGGTAGTTGTGGTTGTGAAGTGGTCGGGTGTTGTGTTGTGCACAGCGAAGAAGTACGCCAACAGCTGCTCGCCCAAGTTCCCCGAACAGTGCTCCGACTATGGGTGGTGGTGCGAGTGCTTGGACAAGCCGACAGGGGGCGGCCAGCAGTGTCTCTGTGCCGCGGGACATCATTTCGTGACCGAGGAGAACCTGTGCTGGGTCAGCAGAGGTACGTTACGTCACTCCACTCCGCCCTCTGTAGCAGGGGTTGCAAACCTTACTAAGGTGGAGTATCCACCCCCATATTGGATTTATTCAATTTGTTATTACAACTTTTGTTTCCATATATTTCGTTATTACAGGACTTTAATTTAAGGTCAGTTTTCTTCTCTCTAAGTTATGATATGGTTAGAGGTACGTAAATTTCGCAGATTCATTCCAGGTCAGGTTGAACGCCAATTATGTATACTTCATTATCATGTCTGTGACTTGCTGGCGACTATTACGAAACGACTTTGACTATTGCAAGCCAATAGTATATAAGGAAATAATGTGTAGGGTTATCGCTTACTACCCGCTTGAACGGTTCTAAGCCACCAGATTACCGATTGTGGCCAGTGTGTGTATACGACTGACAAGTCTAGGCAGCTGCCAGATGAATTACGCGAAATAGACGCACCTCTACTAATAATGACGATATAATAAACGTTACAGCAATGCCTTCGGCCGCCCCATGATATGATCGTGTCGCAGGTCTGAACGAGTCCTGCCGTGATGACCTGGACTGTGTGGTGGATGTTGGCAGCGCCGTGTGCTCCGGGAACAGTACCTGCCAGTGCGCCTCAGGACTGCACCTCAGCTACGACGGATTGAACTGCGTCAACGTCACAGGTGCAGTATGTTGCTATACCCCGTGGTCACTTCAGACCACTCACCTCCCGCCAAGGCGATCCGGGCTCCATCCCCGGCAAGGTCGGGCCAAGGATTTTCGTATGTGGGAATCGTACCAGACGATGTCGCTAGGGGCTGATTAAATATATATATTATGAATAGACATACTGAAAAATCTCGAACACATTTGAGTCAACATATTCACCAGTAAGCTGTATTATCTTTATTCTACTATCAATGGATGATGGAATTCTATACATGAACCGTTTTGGGGCAAATCACGTATGTTATAAGTAGGGACTGGAAAATTTCGAGAATTCAATGTCCTTTATGCTAGAATCCATTATACTACGCATACTCAAGCCCCGTCTATTCGTTCATTGTCTGCTGTTCCACTGAGTAGCAACTAATTGACTAATGGTCGGGGCTTGAGTATGCATAGTATAATGGATTCTAGCCTACAGGAAATTGAATTCGCGAAATTTGCCAGTCCCTAGTTATAAGCTATGTTAAAACTGTACACTTATAATTGGGCATGTTGAAGAGAGAAACAGTGCTACAAACAAACTATAGGTCGAGATGACGGTATATCGTGAAAATTTTCTGTGTCAACATACCCTCGGAAACACTCTCGCCTAATATATGATTGGTAGGGACCCCTAATTTTCGCGAAAAGAATTTTGCCCCACTTTGTTTCAATGCCTTATGTGCACGTCTGCAATTCTGTTTTACTGTTATTGGCAGCGTGTTTATGTGAAGAGCCGTATATCATTTGACTGAGCCAATTAAAATAACGTTCCTGCAGCACCACACGTCTGTGGTATGTCAGTAGATTCCCAAGGCTCGAGAGAGTTAAAATGTCCAATCACTGACTACGAAGCAGAACTACAGATGTGCACGTGAGGCAACGAAACAAAGTGAGGCAAAATTCTTTTCGCGAAAAACAGGTGTCCCTAATGATTGGGCGATAGACGTATAACACTGCTGTCTGCAGACCAACAGGCATCGTATATTACAATAGCGGGTTTCCTATTGGCTCAGTTAAATAGGGTAACAGCTTCACGTACAGAGAAAAGCCAGTGAGCTTTTGATAAGCTGAACGTGCGTTGAAGCCTAGTAAACGGTCAAATGTTCCCGTGATAAAACATCATCTCTAACGATAGGCAATAGCTAGGGACTGGAAAATTTCGCGAATTCAATTACCTGTAGGCTAGAATCAACTATCCTATGCATACTCAAGCCCTGACTATTTGTCCACTAGCTGCTACTCAGTGGAACAACAGACAATGAACGAATAGACGGGGCTGATGGATCTAGCCCACAGGTCATTGAATTCGCGTAATTTTCCAGTCCCTAGCAATAGCGATACAATTCTTTCAGTGTTACGCACAGTGTTTTGGAGCTTAGCAAACAGTCAAATTTTCCCGCGATTTTTCAGTATCCCATAATTTTGGGTGCGGCGCAAAATTTGCACATGGGTTGCGTCTGGTTACACAATAGCACAATAGTGAGATTAAATATGTGCGCACTAAAGTGCAATTGGTCACGTGATGGGTGCGGAATACGTACAAATTGGTTGCTAATATGCGCCTATCAAGTGCTTCAGCGCAAGTTCATTTACTGCGTTCGCACATACGCAGTAAAAATAAGCGTGGCTGTAATTAATTAATACTGTAACTATTGTACAAGCGAAAACTTTTTTTACTTGCTCTGCACCTGCGCTGCGTTACATCGGTGAAAATATCAAGTAGTGATAATAATGGGTGTGGTCACCGATTAAATATTTTTTTTTTAACTTCAGTTTTTTGTGCTTAAATTAGCATTATTTAAATAACAAATTATACAAAAAATATTTATGCACTTAAAATTCTAAATCCAAGGGGGGGGGGTGTTGTCCCCCCTGCCCCACCCCCTAAATGACGCCCCTGAGCGCAGCGCTAGTGCAGAGAAAGTAAAACAGGTCTCCTGCTATTGTGTTTGTCTGTGAATATTTAATTCCAACGCAGTGCAGCCAGATGCAACGCAAGTGCAACTTTTGTGTTGTACTCACAAAAAGCAGCATTTAATCGGTCCCCTGGTCGGCGAGTTTTCTCGGGGATCCCCGTTTCCCCCACCCTTCTCATACCAATGCCATTCCTTTGTAGGGCCTCATCTAATGTAATTCTCAAAGGCAAGCAGATGCCTTCGGGTGCCCAGTCGTAAAGTCTGCACTTCGGGGTATGAAACCCTGCTCCCCGGGTAATCTCCACACGAACAAAATATATGTTGTTTACTCCAGACGTACGCTAGGAAGATCCTGGAGGAGGCTCTACATGATGGGAATTGCTTCTATCGTGCGAAATTTTGTTCGGGAAATTTAGTTGAAGAATGACACACGCATACATATACAGCACTCTGTCATTTACTGCTTCAAGAATTAGTTGGTGATCTTGGTAGGAACCAACTACCCATGGTATAAAGTAAAATAGTTTGGCGACCCCTGACGTTCCTTAAGCATTTTGAGTAGTTCAGGGAATATTTCTTCTTAATCCACACAGAAAATCTGACTTCATCACACTCGTGTCCTGTCATCTCTGAACTATGTGCTTGGTCCATTCTTTAGTATTACAGGTCCAGTTATTTAACTATGTATAATATTGTGTCATAAAACGGAAACTAAATAATTCTAGTATATTAGCATATATTCCCATTCCCAGTGTTCGACAAGGTTACCTTTTCCAGTAGCAAATAACTAGAGACGGGAAAAATTCGCGGGTTCACTAACCTGTAGGCTAGCCTCCAAGAACATGTGTGTATTCAAGCAGACATTATCTGCTCACTGGCTGCTCGATGACGCAGTGATATGGGCCTGTATTTAGTTGCTTCTGTACTATTGGCTAAGCTACTTCCAGGAAGTGTTATATAAGTCTCGGGCCAATTACGAAAGTGGCACGAACTTACAGTTGCTGGAATTCTATCTTGGGGCCAAAAGAAAACGCGAATTTTTCACGTCTCTACAAATAACACTAAAAATCTGTTCTGCTACACTGCCTAATGTAGCTGCACAAGTTTGGAATAAATTGAAAGCCGTCACCGTGTGCATCTCACAATTAAATGCCATCCACAAAGGGGTTGTTCTGTATATGCTGCGCTTCAAATTATCGTCCTAGCACACGCACTGCACATAAGATCAAATTTGGGTATTAAATTCGGAATTATGTTTATTAGTTTCCCTTGGGGCTGTTTAATTATTACAATGGCCGTACAAAAATTTTACTGTTGCAAAGTAAAATGAAACAGTATACTGACTACAGAAGTATCATATGCATGCAAATCACTCTCCAACAATCTTATTGTACGAGCTCAGTAAGAAACACATTTCGAAGAATTCTCAACTCGCATTCGAAATATCATGAGTCAAATCCTGGCAGAACTGGGTGAGTATTTTCGCAATTGGGCATCTGTTTCACAAAACGTTAGTTCATCTCTTAAATACCTGCCTTACCCACCCATGTTTTAATAAAGAGTAATAATGATCGTATTATCGGCAGGGTGTATTTAACTGCGGGCTAGAAGGAAAACCACCCAGATTAATCCAGCATAATAATATCTGGCAGCCCATACAGTCATTTGGGTTCAGCATATACCATAATCATCACTATGATAACCAACCCAATTTACTACTCCAACATTACAATCATTATTATCACTACCATCCTCATTTGTTTATCATCATCAGAATAAATACACATATTTTCATAATCGTCGTTAATATCAACAACATAATTAAAGCCACGACCAGTACCAGCATCATATACTTTTTGATTAGAATAATTACCTACAGCATCAACATAAATAAAATTATATACGTACAATATTGCCAACAACAATTTTCATCACGATTTTTTAATTTTTTTATTTGTACCAGATATTTTTTTTCTTCTTATTTTAGACACAAAATGTGACTGAGTTTGGCTCTTATGAATTTTTTTTATCTCTCATAGTTTTCGCGTAATGGCTTGTTAAAGTCATATTTTTGCATGTTTCCGTTTTAACGACAACACTAAAACCAACTGATATACCAAACTCAAAAAAATCACAGTGGATATAGACATTGCAGGCTACAATGTCATGCTCATAAAAATAAAGAATAAAAATTATTTGTATTTTTAAAAAAATATTGAATTTTTTAAATTTATATTTACCTCTGCTAAAAAATGCTGGAAACCAATTTGAGAACGGAATTCAGATTGTGACGAAAGTTTTTTGTTAAGGATGGTGCTACTGACTGTTCTGTTGGCCTGGTGTTGTTTTGCAGCCCTGGCCGACAAGTGTTCGACATCCGAGGACTGCAGCAAGCTCGGGAGTAACATCGAGTGCAGCACGAACAAGTGTAGGTGCACGACACACTACTACGAGGCAGTTGACAGCAATGGCGCGCAGACTTGTCTGCCAGGTGAGTCGGCATGCGTACAGCCAAGTACTTTGTCAGTACAACACCACAATTTGTACTTATTGTACAAGCCCTCATCAACCACACAATCCAAATTGATAGGGACCCCTGTATTTCACGAAAATAATTTTGACCCAGTTTGTTTCAGTGCCTCACCTACACATCTGCAGTTCTGCTTCATGGTTATTGGCAGCGTGTCTGTGACTGTCACTTGACTGAGCCAATTACAGTAACGTTCCTGAAATACCACATGTCTGTGATTTGCCGATAGAATCCCAAGGTCCATGAGAGTTAAAATACCTAATCACTGACCACATAGCAGAACTGCAGATGTGCACGTAAGTCACCAAAACAAAGTGAGGCAAAATTCTTTTCGCGAAAAACAGGGGTCCCTAAAAACTGACAAAGGCATTCCATGAATTTTAACTCCTGTGTTTGTGTATTTTTGCATCATCTGAAATATTAACAGTGAAATTGATAGGGGCACTAATATGCTGCAAAAAAAATCACAGTCCAATTTGAATTAGTGTGATTCGTCTGTAAAAGATAAATCGATTTACATAATACCTAGTTCACATGGGTAGGGACGGGAACATTTCCTGAAATCAATGACCACACTGTTAGAATCCATTGTCCTATGCATACTCAAGACCCGTCTATTCGTTCATAATCTGCTGTTTCACTGAGAAGCAGCTAGTAGACAAAGGGGCGGGGCTTGAGTATGCGTAGGATATATGATTTTAACATGCAGGTAATTGTGAGTGAGTGAGTGAGTGAGAGATTTTGGTCAGCGCTTAACATCGAGGTCCTTAGAGCTGGTGAGTATGGAGCAGCGCCAGAATGAAGGGACGGAGGAAACGGGAGATATCCGAGAAAACCCACCGACCAACCGCATCATCCGGCACGATTCCCACGTGCGAAAATCCCGCCGGGAATCGAACACGGATCGCCTTGGTGGGAGGCGAATGGTCTGACTATTCGGCCACCGCGGCTCCTGCCAGGAAATTGTATTCACGAATTCTTCCCATCCCTACACATGGGCGTATTTCATGCAGTAAAGATAGCACTAAATGTGTACACGAAATTTAAAATCAGTTTGAATCCTACCCAAGTGAGTGATCGGTTTACATGGTAAACTCTAATATGTTGAAAGTAGATTAGGAAACAACATTCCGGTTTATTGGGGTTCATTAACGCAATATTTATCCTCTCGACTAATCAACGAAAACGAAATATTTTGGGTAGTGACTAAGGCCCTAGATTAATGACATGATGCAGGATGAGACAATATTTCTACAAAACTTTTTTTTTTTTAATCGCCAAGTCCGGCATAATTTTCATCTGTAAGCAGTTTCGTTCAAATATACTTGCGCGTGCATAAAATTTTATGTTTAAGGGGTCTCCCTAGATAGGCTGCGTTTGTGTGTGAGGTAGGAGCTGTAAATTTGCCGTTGACCTACGCGACGTATGTAATGCTATCGCCTCTCCGCGCAAGCTACTCAGCTGGCATGCAGTGCTTTGCTATTATTGTTTCTCCTATCGGACTTTAAGCGGTGACGTCATTATTTTATTAGTGAACATCGTAGTTCAAAGTCTAACGCTTGTTTCTATAGTTGTGTTTTTTGAATCCGGTTATTATTTTTCCAGTTACGGCAGTCCGGAAAAAAAAATTTTTTTTTTGTCATTTTCAAACGGGCCCGAAAATTATGTTTCTATTAAACGTGCCGAATTTTTAAAACTGTAGTGATATTGTTTGAAGCGTGTGTTCTTTTCGTAGATTTACAAATGTAATGTGCGTTTAACAGTTTCGTCTTCGAATAGTCGTAACACGCCACAGCGCATTTGACGCGCAGGTAGGGAGGAGGCCTATTAAGCTACAACCAGAAATCTAACAAAAAAAAATCTCATTCCCGCACTAGTTAGCACACAAATTCTTGTAAGCTAGCCACTAGTTTGCTCGGTGTACATTAACACAACTGCACTACAAAAAAAGTGTTTACCTTATTGTACACGAAATATGCCCGTGTGATAGGCATAACAGACGTCCACTCATACAAGGCACAAGACATAGCACTTAGAAAATACGCTGGTACGCAGTGACAAGGTGTGGATGTAATTTAAGGGAAGCAGATCTTAGTAATGACTAGAGACATGCAAAATTCGCGTTATTTTCTGACAGCTGACTAGACTTCACGTTACTATAGGCTCGTTCGACGTCTCCCGCTGGCCAATATTGTCGTGACTTGCCGCGGAGAATGCTTACACGGTAGAGAGGCCAATCTCTGTAAAGACGTAACACACGTAAATGACAACACATAAAAGTTCGTGGTCAACTGAATCGCAGATTATGCTCTGTTATGTATAGGAGTGTGATGTTTAGTCTGTTACACAGTATAAAAAAAATTTGTACTCTTTCAAAACGGTTTTTTGGAAACCAGTTACGAAAAAAAAATTTTTTGTAACACTGCGAATATATTTTGTAAAATTTACAAAAATCTTGTTCATTTACAAGTTTCTCTGTATATTTACAAACATTTCTGTAAATCTACAAACAAATGTTGTACATTTACAGCTAATATCTGGTTCATTTTACAATAACTGCTTCTAGTGATACAAACATTTTTTTTTTTGGAAACTAGTTTCCAAAAAATTTTTTTGTGAAAGTACGAAATGTTTTGTACAATGTGAAAGGTCTCCTAGGTTTATTTTGTTTCAATTCGAAAAAATCTGCTCATCA
>PNEQ01003003.1:6534-19772 GCA_003012365.1 Medauroidea extradentata | reverse complement strand
GATTGGATGTTTTGACAT
The DNA here is from genome assembly GCA_003012365.1 of Medauroidea extradentata. NCBI lineage: Eukaryota > Metazoa > Arthropoda > Insecta > Phasmatodea > Phasmatidae > Medauroidea > Medauroidea extradentata. The sequence goes on along the minus strand of PNEQ01003003.1, from coordinate 19,754 downwards.
TCGTGTGTCGTGGGGTTTTACACGCAAATCACAGACGTGTGGTGTTACAGTAACCTTATTGTGATTGGTACAGTCAAATGAGAAACGTCACAGTTCAAAGGCACGCTGCCAATATCTATGAAGCAGAACTGCACACGTGCACATAAGGCACTGGAACAAAGTGGGGCAAAATTCTTTTCGCAAAAATTTCATGTCTCTACCCATAATATGCAGGTCAGAACAGTTGTAAAATAAGTAAGATATCTGTGGAGCGCAAGAAGGGACTAACTACAGTGCTATGATGTCGCATTGCTAGAGACAGGAAAAGTTCACGGATTCGCTGACATGTAGGCTAGTCTCCAAGAATGTGAACTCAGGCAAACGGCAGCTGTTCATTAGCTGCTCGCTGATACGGTGATATGGGTCTGCATTGAGTTAACCTTTTATTATTGGCTCAGCGATTTACAAGAGGTGTCAAGTAAAGGCAAGATTAATTCGCGTATTGATTCTAGATCAGGTTCAATGCCGATAATGCACACTTCACTACTCCTTCTGTGATTAGACGACACATGTTTCAACACATCTTTGACGACTGCAAGCCAGTTATAAATAAGGATACAAGTCGTGGTGGTAACATATGTTATGGTTAGAAGCCGGTGGATATTTGACTCTGGCCAGTGTGTGTATAGGTCTGAGAAATCTACGCTGTTGCCAGATTAATACGCGAAATACTCGTGCCTCTACACATAAGTAGGGAAAGGAGTATTTCGCGAGTTCAATAACCCACATGCTAGAATCCATTATCCTATGCATACTAAAGCGACGGCTATTGGTTCATTGTCTGTTGTTCTAGCGAGTAGCGGCTGATTGACAAATAGTCAACGCCTGAGTATGTACAGGACAATGGAATCTAGTATGCAGGTCATTGAACTCGCGAATTATTCCTTTCCCTACACCAATTGTGAACGTGATGCGAATTTACAGTTGGTGTAAATTTAGCTTGTGCCTACTTGTTCATATAAAATGTCACAGTACATTTTGTCACTAACCGTTCTGTCTCCGATTCGCCCAGAATTTGCGTGGTGTGCTATTACTAGAGCCCACGATTTTTGGTGAAAAGAATTCTGCAACAATTTGTTTCAATGCCTTATGTGCACATATGCAGCTCAGCTTCATGGCCAGTGATTGGCTGATTGTAACTCTCAGCGTCTCGGGGGTTCTACCCGCAAATCACAGACGTGTGGTGTCGCAGTAACCTTGTTCCTGTTGACACAGTCAAATGAGCCGCGCCTACATTCTGCCAATAACAATTAAACAAAGCTGCTGATGTGCACGCAAGGCATTGAAACAAATTGTTTGCAGAATTCTTTTCACCAAAAATCGTGGGCTCTAGCTATTACGCGTTAGCTTCTGGACGTCCTGTATATCAACGTAATACTTGTGAATGTGACGTGTTGGCAGTGGCTAAGCGGCCTGGCGCCAACTGCACAGAGAAGCAGCAGTGCACGAAGAGTCTAGGAGAGCTGAGTCTTTGCAAGGACGGAGGGTGCACCTGCGACGTCGACGACCAGTACAGGGACGGCATGTGCCGCGAGAAGAAAGGTACGTCTGTCATTGGGTGCTGCGGTCATTTAGAAACTCTCACCAATATACAACGTGGAGTGAGAGAGATTTTGGTCAGCGCTTAACATCGAAGTCTTCAGTGCTGGTCAGGGGTGACATAAGGTGAGTATGGAGCAGCGCCGGAATGAAGGAGCGGGGGGAACGGGAATTCCCCGAGAAAACCCGCCGACCGACAACATCGTCCAGCACGATTCCCACAAGCGAAAATCCGGGCACCGACCCCGCCGGGAATCGAACCCGGATCGCCTTGTTGGGAGGCGAATAGTCTGAGTGGCCATTCGGCCACTGCGGGCCCCTTACAACTTGGACCAGAATTCATGCGCCAAACACCGGGACGAAGTTATTTATGTGAAATAAGGTGGGGTTACAATGAAAAACACTATTGTTAGAGATCGCGGGAATACTTGACTGTTTGCTTGAGTTCAACAAAAGCTCAGTTTATCTTGTACTTGGATCTATTACCCTATCTGACTACGCCAATAAGAATCCCGACATTGTAATATTTCATGCCTGTTAAAAGTCTGCAGACAGCTACGTTTTGACAGACATATATTGCCGAATCATATAGTTGTAAGAATCTACATCGATTTCAAAGGTATATTAGCACAAAATATTTTCGCGATATACCATCATCTCTAACTATTTTGTTGTGAATGTTAATTGCACAACGTTGATAATCAAATTTTGAAATGCATTATTGGAAAAATTTTAGAAATTTTAATAGATGGAGCCACCAAAATTGGCATAGAGTTCCTAGAATCGGAGCAAATAAATCTGTTACAACGTAATTGACTTTTGTTCCGTTTCATTGCTTCTGTAGGCGTAGGTTACTCACCCTATTTGTCTAGGTAAACTTTAAATACTAAGAGGTAAAGAAATATTCAAATCACAAAATTACTCACCATTGCAAAATGACGACAAAAGCTCCTCTTGTACGAACTCACTCCGGCGCACCATTTTCCACGTCCTGGGGTTTAGCACATGAATTCTGGTCCTCGTTGTGCATACAGGACAAAAATTTCAGTTTCTAAACTATGCCAGTTTTACAGTTGGTGGCCAGAACTGACGGCTGAGGTTACGCTTTATAAATCCAACTGTTATAAGCAGTAGAGGTTCATAGGTTGTTAGCAGGGAGGGAACAAGTTGCAGAGAGCTGTATAGTGTTGTGCGCTAGTTGACACTACAGCCTCTGACACGCTGGTATTTAGGACCCGCATATTACTGACTGCTCACAACACAATAAGTAGTCAGTATATATTTCATGGTCAGTGGTATAGACACTGGAAAATCGCGGGAATAGTTGACTGTTTGCTAGGCTCCAACATGCTGTACATGACACTGAATGTTTCTTATCAACATTGGCTATCGTTTATTTGTAGCATTTTTTTTTCTCTACAACAGGCCCAGTTAGAACTGTACAGCTTGGACACACCACGTGTGTGATTTCTACCAAAACTGTTCACACGTGTCACGGTTAATATAATACAGTTTATTGGAGACTATTTTAAACATTTTCGCGATTTTCCAGTGTCTCTAGTCATTGATATACGGCGGCGCGTTCACACGAGTGTACAGTTCTCGGCACCTTGTGCCCTACCTTTCAACAATCCTCAAACCGCCACTGATTGTACGTTATTTTTAAGTTACGCCGGTTCTTACAGTCTCTACTTAAAGTTTAAGACAGCATCCTACTTTCAGACAGTTAATCTTTGGGACTAAACTTTTGTTGGCACAGAACCTAGCTTTTATTTTACAAATTAAATTACACATTGTAATGAAAAAAATTAAAAATATATCTACTCTTCATTAAGTAACGAGTTTTAAATAAATTTTGATAAAGACAAAAATCATACATTTACCGGTTAATTTTATACTCTACAAAAAATTCTACTTGCTATACATATAATTATTGATTTTGCACAACATGCATAATGGTACAAGAAATTTACTACGAAAGTTGAAGCAATCAGAAAATATCGAAAGCTAAGTGTTCGGACGGATTTACAATTTTATATTATCATTAAAAAACCACATACGTTCCTACCAAAAGTTTAAGACCACTTTCAGAAACATGAACCAGACACAGTATTTGCATAAATTTTCTATTGCGAAGGTTTCCTACACGCACACCACAGTAATTAAACTGTAACGTTTAACATAAGTAAATCTGTTCATGTTTTTAGTAATCTATGACACATCCCGCAGCCTTAAGGCACATATTTATCCTTGTAGAAATAATGTGGATGATATTCTGACAATATTCAATGGAAACGTCTGACCAAATTGTTGCAGTCATGACTCTAAGTTCGTGTGTGATTCCTGGTCGGGACTCTGCTAATTCGGCTCCAATACAGATCCGGACATTCTCAATATGGTTTAAGTCTGGGCTTCGTGCTGGTCATTGCAAAATTGGGATATAGTTCTCCTCGAACCATTACGAGGTCAGGCGGGATAGGTGACACGGAGCATTTTCTTGCTGAAACACAAAATATCTTCCATGAAGATGTGTGCAGAGGGAATCGTGGTATCCTTCATAGTTTCAATGTATTCCTTAGAATCCATGGAACCGTCTGTAAATTGAATGAAGCCTGTCCCTTGCAAGGATATGCAACCTCACACCATTGTGAACCAACACCTTGCTACAAAGCAGAAGAGAGGCACTCTGGTAAAGTTTCTCGGCGTGAGTACGGCGTACACGAATACGGTGGTGTGAATAGAGCTCGAAGCAGCACTCGTTACTGAACAACACCTTTCACAATCGCTCCATCCCCCAATTTATTTTCTGGTGGCACCAGATCCGTCGGTTTTTCCTGGATACAGCTGTTTGTACCTACCGAAAGACAGGATTATATTTCTTAGCTATCACAAACTACATATGTTGGATTATTCCCAAAGAACATTAGTAGGCTACATATCTATTAAGAAGGGTTTATCACAATTGTCACAGAGTATAATTGCATCAAGTCGGAATAACAAGTGAAAAATGAAGATACCTTGGTCAGTACTTAACATCTATGTCTTTATTGCTGGCGAGGGTGACATGAGGTGAGTATGATGGGGCGCCGGAATGAAGGGGGGCAAGGGGAAGCGGTGTATCGCCGAGAAAACCCGACGACCAGCGGCATCTTACGGCACGATTCCCACTTGCGAAAATCCGGGGACCTACCCCGCCGAGAATCGAGCCCGGATCTCCCTGGTGGTCTGACCATTCAGCCACCGCGGCAGTGGCGGCTCGTGGGTTGTTGCCAGGTATGGCTGCAGTTACCAAGAACTGCACAAGGTTGTGCGCTGGTTGACTCTACAGTCACTGACACGCTGATGTGCAGGTACCCCTTTCTACTGAGTGGACACAAAACATCTAGTAGCCGGCAAATATTTCATGGTCGTTGATCTACGGCGCGTTCATCAAGAGTGTACAGTGCCGACTATCAGCAGCCCCACCTGGCAACAACCCACGAGCCGCAACTGCTCCGCGGCCTCATCAAACACTCGAGGTCATGTCAGAGATACATTGGTGATCTCGTTCTGCCTTGGTCGATATCGACTCCATAGTCTCTGTTAACCTTTTAGTTTACTGCGTGTGTATTGGATGACGACCGAGAATTACTTTTATTTTGCAGCTCCTGGCGACCAATGCCAGACCAGCGATGACTGCTTCGTCAAGAACGACCTTTCCTACGTCGAGTGCAGAAACGGTCTATGCCAGTGCAAGTTCGGCTACTTTGTTTTACACAACCTGGAGTGTGAGTTGCCACGCCACTAACTGTTCTACACATTAAAAAAATATGTGTTAACGTAATATACCGATTGTTAAAAGTGTTTCGAAAGTAGGTATTGGAAAATTGTTTCTATACATTTTGGGGAACAGTTACATGTATCCTGGCGTTACAAGACTTGTATAGCAACAATACTCAACATCAGCTCTATTTATAATCTGAAGCATGGTGGGTTTATTACTTCCATTACTGCTTACGATTTTTTCACAGTGTACTGACAGTATCCATGTACCATGTATTAACAAACACTGTGGTGGAAAGTGAGTTTTGTCTTCGCTTAAGGTTCTTATTTAGGCAGGTTGCGTTTGTGTAATGCAGTATTACCTCTACGTGCATGTCACTCAAGTGGCGTACAGAACACAGTATTATTCATTTTCTTATGGGACTTTAAGCGGTGACCATATCGTTTCATTTACGAAACTTATAGTTCAGATTCCAGCTGCTATTTCTATTATTGTGTGGTCTGACCCTTACCACACCGCAACCCTGTAAATACTGCAGGTGAGTTAAGACCGTGTTCCAATTGGTATAGTCTGTTTCGTGTAATGCCAGTAAAATTGGACAGTTCTGAGGATACGTAACTGTTTACATCATCGAACGTCAGTCAAAATGCAAGATAAAGTTTCATGTTCATGCGGTTGAATGTGCATTTAATGTTGATTTTTTAACTGACTTTATCGACCGACATTGCATTAAACATGCACGACACAAAACATAGGTGCCATCTGAAAACGGTCATAATTTATTTTACGTTTTATGAAACAGAATATAGATGGTAATTTGCGAATGTTGTACGGCAAAATTGTAATGCTGTTGAGTGTTACTTTATGTAGCATGATTGTTTGCAAACAAAAACTAATAGTTTTTCTACTAAATGTGCGACAACTTTGAATTATTTAATCGGAAGGTGTGAACAGTAACATACTGGAACATAGTGTACCGAGCGATGTGGCGCAACAGTAGCAGTTGTATCGCAATCGCGAAGACAAGGGTTCGATTTCCGACACCAGCCTAATTTTATTTTCAGACTGGTGCCAATAACTCAAATATTTTTTAACCAAAATCTTTTAAGAAATTTTAGACAATGTGCAGACATACGATGCACAATACTGTGGAAGCGTTTTTAAAAATGATGTACCATTCGTCGGCAAAAAAAAAAAAATATTTTGCTTTATTTTTGGCTTATTTGCACGACAAAAACAAGTGGTACTTTGGGTGACGAAATCTAAAAAAACATTTAATACACTGCTACAAAAAATTTACAGCTACAAATTATGACATATTAGTGACAAAACTGTGGAGCAAAATGTTTATATGAATATTAGGTAGCAAAAAAAAAAAATACTTTCGAAATCTCTGCAAGACTAAGAAACAAGCCCTTAATTTTTCCATAGTTTCCCGAAATCGCTCCAGGTGAAATCTGAGATGGTTCCCTAACAACAGTTCGTGTCAATGTACCAAGTTGTGTGTGCGCGTCTCTAATGACCTCGCAATCAACGAGATGTAAAGTCCACTCACTTCTTCTGGAACGCAGCGAAGTTGATGGAATATAACCATAGTGTCTCAGAAAATCAATGTTAGAAGGCGGCGACGGCTTACGTTGTACCAGTCTTTGACTGGGGTTTGTTTTGGGTTAGACATAGAAAACCCTAAATAAGGATGACCAGGCTAGTAACTGAATCCTTGCCTTCCGTAATCTGAGTCAATTTCACTCTTAAAAAGGTTTTTCCATGATCTTAACTTATAGATATGTAAAGAAATTGTATTTCATTTTAGAGCCTTCGGTACATGTTACGTGGGTATTTTATTTTATTTTTTTATGATTTGTGAGACATTTCACATTTAATTTACTAACAAATTTTAAGTTGCACGATGGGTATATAACAGTTTTAGAAATTATTTTATTTTTAATTAAGTTCCTAGGACATATGTTTACGATCACCAGCAAAACGAAATTATTACATTTATTGTGATATTTATGGTAATTAATAAAGAAATATTTTTCACTAAGAAAAAGTTGAGCTATGTGAAATGAAATTTGAAATAATTTTCCTGCGTGGGTGGTAAAATAAACTATAAACTCATTTTCTCACGAAATTAAAATAATAATAATAAAATGTTTAAAGAAACGTATCGGCCCAGGCAAATACATTCAAAACCATATTTCGATTTGCCAAAGTTATTATGTATTTTCATTATCTCTTATTTGTTTACGATGTGCCACAATTGTATTTTATGTAGCGAGTGTTCTGAAAGTGAGCATGAATTGAAATAATCTCATATGTTTCATGAATGCAGTTATTACTACTAACACTTCGGTTATTATAACTTGTAACTTCAAGCACGTAACTACAGTGGACACTTTACTGGGCATATTGTGCAGTTTGGCTCTTTTCCTGTTTCCCATGCATTAGCGCTGTTAATTATCACTACCCTCAGTGGCAGAAAAGGTTATTATGGGCAATTTAAAATGATTATTTTTGAACCCTTTAGTACAAAAAAAAGTTACCACATTTATATAGATAGATTAAGCGCATGGTTTTATGTACTTAAATAGAGATGAGATAATTCTTACTGACACAGTTGAAAAACAAAACTTTAGACATGCACAAATTCACTCCTGCTGTCATAAGGCAACCCTGACTTACAATAATGCTATACTGGTGGCCGTGTACTAGTGTGAGTGAGGCACGGCGCCAAGGGCGATGTTGACCGACTCATCTGGTGCGGTATCGCCTCTACCGCAAGACACTGAAAAGGCGTGCAGTGGTATCGTACATCACTCGCCTGACTGACACTTTCAGCGGTGACCCCATATTTTTTATTGGTGGAGAGTTTTAAGCGAAGTCAAATACACCTTTCTATCGTAGTTTCACACGAATCTCGTAGTTGTTTAGACATAATAAATTGAAAACGTTGGTTTTAGTCATTTTGAGGGACGCTGAATTGATCTTTCTAATTAATGTGATGTTTTGAAACTACCATTCCGACATCGTTTGAAGTGTTTGTTCTTTTCGTAAATGCACACATAAGAAACACGTTTAGAAGTTTCTTATAAACGCTGCGACGTTGTTTACATTGCAGGCAGGTGGCCTTAATACGTAGTATATTTGAACCGCATACTGCAGAAAGGCAACATGTACACTTTCATAATTGTGCATAAAGGAAACTTGTTCTGGGGGCCGATTTAATACAGCATTTTATGGGTGCAACGCAAAATTTGCACCTGCGTTGCGTCTGGTTGAGCTGTATTGAAATTATATACTCCTTAGCCGGCCGGCTATAGCGTTGCCCACGTGAAATTATGTAATGTAAACAGTAACTGTGGATAAAATATGTTATGAAGGCATTTAACAGCCAGCGTACTCAATAACAGTGAACCATAAATTGTCTTAGCTCAGTATAAAGAGCGCGCGCAATATGCTCGTATGATGTCATAGTAATTCCCATTGCAAAGTCTTGCACGGGATACGAACCCGTAACCGCACCCCTCCCACACCCCAAAGGTTATACAATCAATACCTGAGTGAATGCTTAAAGGCAGGCCGTGATAATTCTTTCGTATATAGTGGCTGCAGTCCAAAGATGTTTTATTTATTAGTAGGTTGGCAAAAAGAAACGACTGTTGAATTATTTCTCCGTGATCATTCTCTTTTTTCGGGAAACTGTAACATTTTACTTCTTTTCACCTACTTAATTTTCGAATTGCATAAAAACCTGAATTTGATTTGTAGATATTTACAGAAGCTTCATTCTTATCAAAAAATCATCTCGCTATCTCAACGGGTACGAGCGGTACAGTGAGATGATTATTTGAAATCACATTTTTTTTTTTTTTTAACAGCTTTCAAGGACGAATTCCGAAAAATCCTGAAATTTTTTTTATATATTTACGTAATATTTATTTTAAAGCAAAATCCATTTCAATATTTTTATTTGCTTAGGAGATAAGTGGAATTAATTAAAAAATAAGTTTTTTTTTAGAGCTTTCAAGGACGAACTTTGAAAAATTGTAAAAATACTTTTTAGATATTCACTTAAGCATCATTAAAAAAAATCACCTTACTATCTGAAATGGTTTAGGTGATATCACGAATGAAAAACACATTTTACGTTTTTTCACGCCTTAATTTTCGAATTTCGCAAAATCGAAAAATTTGCGAATATGCAATTCTTTGGGCAATATTATGAAGTTAAAAAATTTATGATAGCATTCCCGGTTAATGAGATATCAAAGATTCTTTTAAAACACATTTTATCATTTTTTACCCCCATAATTATCTAATTTCGAAAAATCCTTTCTTAGTGGGTGCCTACGGGCCAAGGGGAAGCTTCCCTCAAAATTTCATGGTTCTAGGTCCAGCGGTTTGGGCTGTGCGTTGATGAGTGAGTGAGTGTGTCAGGACACTTCATTATATATATATATATATATACATACAATCCATAGATGAAGCTTTTAACTTGCTCTGCAGTTGCGTTGCGTTGCGTCGGTGCAAATAACAGGTGACGATATTTAATCGGCCCCCGACGTCGTTTACTATTTGCAGTACACAGACAATATGTAAGGCATTGCCAGGCCTCTGCTATCGTGCAGACATGTTTCCTTTGTGTGGTACAAGATCCGTTGACCCATTCACAACCGTAAAGGTAAATGTGAAAATGTTGGACTCGTTGCCTTTCTGCAGTATGAGTTTCATTTATGTTTCTGTCATCAGCACTCGATCAGAATGAGTGAGAGTGAGAGATTTTGGTCAGCGCTTAACATCGAGGTCTTTAGCGCTGGTGAAGGGTGGCATGATGTGAGTATGGAGCAGCGCCGGAATGTAAGGGCGAGGGAAACGGTAGACCCCCGAGAAAACCCGCCGACCAACGGCATCGTCCGGCAAGATTCCCACATATGAAAATCCGGGGACCGACCCCGCCGGGAATCGAACCCGGATCGCCTTGGTGCTTGATCATAGCATGAGGCCAAATACTATAGATACCAATACCGGACAGTTCTATGCTAATAACAAAGGGAAGTGTGCGAAAAATAACCTAGTTGCATGAGGTGGGACTATACAATAAATTAATGTCATCACATTTCTGTTAATATATCCTGTCTCGTTTTGTATGTTTTGCATACTTATATTTTTATTTGTCATTTATTTTCGGTTGGTTATTCGTTGAGGAAAGAAATTTTTTCTCCACATTGTAATGTTGGCAATGTAAATCTATAATTAATAAAATGAATATTGCTGTTATCTGGTGGCTGGAGGTGGAAACACAATTAGTGTTCTCCTAGATTTTCACAAGCTGTGCGGTGTTGGTTTGTAATTAGTAGAGACATGCAAAATTCGCGTTATCATCTGGTGGCAGACTGAACTTCACTTTCCTGTACCTAACAGAGCACAATGTGCAATTCAATTGGCCACGAACTTTTGTGTGTTGTCATTTACGTGTGTTACGTCTTTACAGAGATTGGCATTTCTACCGTGTAAGCATTCTCCGCGGCAAGTCACGACAATATCGGCCAGCGGGAGACGTCGAACGAGCCTATAGTCACTTGGAGTCTAGTCTGTTGTCAGAAAATAACGCGAATTTTGCATGTCCCTAGTAATTAGAGATGATGGTACATCGCGAAAATTTTTTTGTGTCAACATACCCTTGAAAACACTATAGCTTCTTGTAACATGTATGATTGAAAGATATACGTCTGACATAACGTAGACCAATGTCAGGTATCAACTATTACAACAGCGGGATTGTTATTGGTCCAATCAAATAAAGTAACAACTCCACATACAAGCGAAGCTGAACGTGTGTTGAAATCCAGCAAACAGTCAAGTTTTTTCCGCGATAAATCATCATCTCTATTTATAATGTATTAGATGTGGCGTTTAGTCGTAGAAGTTTAAATTTTTCACATGTTGCGGAAGGATATATTGTGGCCAGAAAGAAGAAACCAAGTATTGTTCTGAATGTTACAGGTGTTCCCAATGACGCTGCCTCACCCATGGTGACGTCGAAGTTGCTGTTAGTGTCTTTCCTAATAGCATCACTTGTCGCTGTCGTTCGTTCTCTTTGAGTAGAACATTACGCTGCATCGTGACATGTCAGCCAACGTTATACATTTCGCTTTAAAAAAATTGTGATTTCGAAAATATTTCTAGTGAGGAAATAAAGACATTCTTACTTGTCCGTGTAACGGTCGTGGATTGATGTAACTGTGTAATATTTCCAAAATTATGTAAAAAAAAATACTTAAGATAAACGAATTTTTGATAGCTTAAAATAAATAATCAGAAAAAATTAAAACTAATTTAAATAACAGAGACCTAAGGTTTGTGCATGTTGCACTGTCACCTCCAACATCGACTATCAGAAAGCAATTAAAATATAAATACGTTTGTAGCAAACTTGGCGGCAGATATGAATTTGAATATCCATGCGCGCGATTTTATTCCCAAGTTATTTTTAAATAATCCGTGAAAAGTTGACTGAAAAAAGGTTCTTGTTATATACTTTGTTGCAATCTGCAAACATCGCCCGCAAAAAAATAGAAAATTGTGATGACCCAGCATCGTTGCGACAACGTCACAAAGTAACACGACAGAAAAGTTACAATAAATCCCGTTATACAGTGAAACGGAAGCGTAAGAAAGCAGATGCGTAAAGGCCTATTCATAATTGCGATGACCGAAGTTGTGTCCTAGGGCAAGAATGCGCTGATTGACGCACGTGACTCTGTGACGTCACATCAGTGTCCGAAGTTACAGTGTCTTCGGACAAGCTCGGTCCTAAGACAAATATTCACCCAATCTTAAATTTTGTCAGAAGTTGTGTCCTAAGACAGAATAAAATCTCTGCTATTTTCGCGGGCATTCGTAACTGGGTATAAAATTTAAAACAATGAAATTAAGCACGGAAAAAATAGAAGGTTTAAATCAATAGGAGCAGGACAAAATATTAATTAATCACAATCATGGACCAACTTCGGACATAATAATTGTGAACAGCGAGGGCGAATCTAACCACGAAGTTCGGACACGTCCACGTGCGCTGCTACGGTCACGCCCGTGGACACAGCCATATGTAGATAGGTCTTAACACGCAAACTAAACGAGCGCATGGAGTGAAACAAATTGTCTATTCGACAATGCATGAAAACCAATGCGTAAACGTACGGACTTGCAACATATGAATCTAAAAACTATTTCTCTATTTATTTCCTGCATCAGTGAAAAATTATTTTAACATGTATATATAGTATATCTATAATATAAAAATGAATCGCAAAATGTGTTGGTAAGCGCATAACTCAACAACGCCTGAACCAATTTGGCCAATTCTTTTTTTTAAATGTTCGTTGAAGTTCAAATATGGTTTTTACGGCGAGAAAAATTCGAATAATTGCCGGAAAAAAAACCTAAAAACAGTAGAGTCAATTTGAGTTTTATTGTTATTGTTGTTTAAACAATGTAGGTATGTTCCTGTGATCGAGGCCTTAAGCATTCACTCAGGTATTGTATAAAGTTTGGAGTGTGGGAGGGGTGGGGTTACGGGTTCGTATCCCGTGCAAGACTGCGATGGAAATTACATGACATCATACAAGCGTATTGCGCGCGCTCTTTACACTGTTATTGAGTACGCTAGATGTTAAATGCCGGGCAGCTGTTTTGCGGTGGAAGCCGCAGCCGGGCAGCTGTATTATAGAGAAATAAAGATGAATTAAAAAAAGAAGTTCTGCAATTAAAGTACGCTTAGCGCAGTGGACTGGACAAATCTGTTTGTATTTGATGTTTTAAAGATAAACAGTGAATATAGTATAATATAGAATATAGTATCACCATCAATTAACAC